>SRHC01000192.1:84858-96551 GCA_004794325.1 Pomacea maculata
GATGGAAGCGAAGGATTTTCTCCCTTTATTAACACCCAGTGTGTAAAAGTCTTCAGTGTGTCCACTCAAACAGGTACTCCAGGCGTTTTGAAAATACGTTTCAGACTTCCCATCCTCTGATGGAATTTCCACCTGAACATGGTCAGGGATCTTGAACGACTCGATGACAACCTTTAGTGTTATGCTGACTGGAATTCCTTGTACGGGTACCCACGTCGGACAGGTCAAGTTGTAGAGATCAGACAAATGTTATCCGCCGGTCCTCTAGGCACTGCGGTTTGGGCAATGGACCACCAGCTCATCCCCAAAACAAGAAACAGTTATGGAAATTAAAACTAGACAATACAGCAAACGGTCACATTGGAGAGGCAGGGCAGGTAATTGGAGTTACTGTGACTGGGGAACACTGCCGCAAGGATGTTTCCAGTCTGACAGCTCACCTGCTGTCACAAGAAAATATCACCATTGGTTTGCTGAAATAATCCTTTTTTTTTTTTTTTTTGTTCGACTGGCCATTTCGTTGAAAGTGTGTGACAAAGACAGACTAGTAGATAGATACCAAGATATTTGTACATATTACCGACAGATAAAACCTGGCCGTCATACAGTCATTTCACATGGGCAGATAATACAACAATATTAATATACTATAGGACTAAATTCTAAATTTATCTAAGTTAACTGCTAAACTAAGTTATTAGACGCATTTCTTAAAACATTTAACTAATTCTGAAGACCACTGACAGAGATTAATGCTACATTTTCTGCAAAAAAAAAAATTAAAATTTCAATGTCAAGGGGAAGCTGGATATCATGTTTACCGCTGTTGATAATGTCAATGACTAAACTCATCAATAAATAAAGAAAACAGAACCGGGCTAAAAAAACAAAACAAAAAACTTTACCCTGTTTTCATGTATGAAAATGACTCGATGGTGTCCTCTCAGACCCTTATATTAGCTTTTACTACATTCTACCCTTTAGCTTATTTTTCTCTAAGGTCCTCTAAAGTTTTGTCTAATGACTTAATCAAACGCCTTTTTAAAATTACTAATGCAACGTCTAACTTTTTGTGGTTAACAAACTGTTTTTAGGAAATTGCAAATAATGTAAAAACTTGGTCTATTGTGATATAATTGTTTTCGAAATCCTGCTTGTATTTCTAGAATCTTATCAGCTTCGTCTATCAATTTATTTGATCTTCTGTTCAGTATACAGCTGTAAATTTCTGCAGATGTTTAACAATGTTTGTATGTGTCCAGGATATCTGGATCATCTTTTTAAACCCTGGGTGAATTAATCCATAGCCAACCAAAGATCATAATTAAAGTTTTTGTAAAAAGAATTGGATGACTAAGGCAGAGGAATTTTTAAAGAATTCCCCAATAAACCTATCAGATCTTGCTGCCTTGCAATTACCTAGCGCACGGATGGCTTCAAGTATTTCCCTTGGAAGTATATCTGAATTTAGGTCCCCTAGGGATTCGTTCTCATCCTGGCAATCTTGATCAACTGTTTCAGCATTTGTCATGAGATGTGGTTAAAGCTACATAGCTTCTGTTCATTTCCTTTTTATCTTTTTCGTGAATCCTATATATAGCTATATGTCCTTCATTATCTTTATTTACATTAACTCTTTATTTTATATCAATTCTACCTGTGATGTCAGCTGAAAATAATGTCCTTCGCGAAGTTGACGTGAAGAAACCTCCCTTTTCGCAAAAAAGAAGTGTGAAGAGGCTCTGAACCTCCGCCTCGCCTCTCGCTGGGGCTCACGTCTGTACGGTCCTGTCACCTGGACCTCTCTGTCTCCAGAAGCCTCAGGAGAAACAAGTCTCGGATTGATTTTCCTTCCTTTGGAAGTCGCCATGAGCCGGTGCGAGACCGCTTGGATGCCTGACAGGATTCTGCTGGTCTCAGAGCCTTGTGTTTACAGATGTCCGGCAGCCGCTGTTTACGTCCTTTAGTGCATCGGCGCGTGCATTCAGACCTCGGCGCCGCTCGGCCACAAACCTAACAAAAGCATCTGCAGGATGCGGGCATGCGTGGATGAAATGGTTGCGAGTTGTCGGCAGCTTTATTACCTCCTCTCTTGGTGTCTCTTGGAAGCTCGGCCTAGCAGAAGGATGGCTTGCATGTCATCAGGGGCTGCATTCATGGAACAAGTGTAATTTTTATTATTTTGTTCCGGGTATAGCAAGTGCAAACGTCTCGTCTCCGTAAATAGAATCGGTGTCCAGACTTCGAGGATTTTTGGAAACAATTTAACAAACAATGGAGAAGACTCCATCGGGTGAAGCCATTTCCGTGGGGAGGTCTAAACAGTCCATCGTAACTACGAAGAGTTGTTGTTCTTGGTTTCCACATTGAGCTCATGGGTAACGACTTACCCTTGCTTCATGATCACGGCCCCTGAGCGGTACCATACGACCCCGCGCCCCTCCCGCAAGTGAATAAAACACTCGTAGACTGACACACGAGGACTGCGTGGAAGTGTGGACAACAATTTTGTAGAGGACTTGAGGTACTCTGTTCATCTCTCTCTCACACACACACCCGACAAAATTGTTTATTTATTTTGACATACTTGACTGTATAGGCGCTTTATATATAATATTTAATAAAATAAAATATAATAAAGTAAGATATTTCTTAATATGTATATGTTTGAAAGAGAGAAGCAGAGAGAGAGAGAGAGCAGGAATAGAGGGAGACAACAAAGACATGTCTATAATCTCCCCTGACCACGCTGCCTTCATTCGTCGTTCCTAACCTCATGGTTGTCATCCTTGGCCGCATGTGACCACCTTGCAAATGTCGTCGTCGCTGCCAGTGTGCAATCAATGAGCCACTCATCAGGCTGTGGGTTTGTCCCGAGTGGCAGACAGTCGCGTGCCGCCCCTCCTTCCACCTTTCTTATGTCCGCCGTCTGGCGGCTGGCAGTCACAGACCCCCGACAGGAAGTGGCTCATAAAACCACCCGCTTGAGCTCAGATAAAACTTGCTTCGTCCAAGAAAACCTTGCAAACAGTCGTAGAGAACCCGCCTGCCTTTCCTCCCATCTTCCATTCTGGGAAATATAGGGGGCTGGGAAGCACTATGTAAATAGAGGGCAGGACAGCATTGAAAACCCTGGATCTGCTCAGCAGAAATATGTCTGAATGCTGTAAATGAAACGCACATTTAAATTCTTCTTCTTTTTCTTCGATTAGTAGAGCATAGTTTGTCACCCGGTCTGACCCTGCCTCACTCTCTTTTATATCCTAATAAACTTGCCGCCAAGACTGCGTGGGGCTGTCTATAAGGCTAGGAGCAGGGACGAGGGTTATCCCCCTTGAATGGTCAAGAACGTGTATTTTGTGTGAGTGAGCGAATGGAGGGTGAATTGTCACGTGACTAAGCAGTGGTGAACAAAAGTTTGTTTTATTTTGTTGTTTTGTTTTGCTTTTTGTATTCCCATAAAGAAAGGAGCAGAGGAAAGACGTATGTCGAGAGGAGACAAGGTATAGAGGTAAACTGTTTTTTTCTAATAATTTTGTCAATGGGAATAATTGTGTAAAACTATTACAATCGTTTTGCGGCTATTGTAAAATAGTAAATTCTTGAGAGTAGGGTGCAAAGAAATTTAGAAAACTGTACCCTATCTAGGTATTCAAAGATTTCCAGGAATCGTTTGTGGGAAGAACGACAAGAAGCTTCGTCACCCAAAAAGGGGGAACTTTCAAGAGATACAGAGGAGCATTTACCACTACCATCACCATCCCCTCTCTCAGGGGCAGATACCCCGACAAGGATAAGACTCCTGGGCGACGAGTGTGGGACCAAGTGTTTCTCTCAAGGGATTACTGTCAACTAGGAAAAGTCCAGGAGGCGTTCCCTGGAGAACGGATCCTCTTTCGAAGAGCTGGAAGTGATTTAGTCAGTCGTCCCCTGACCGGCACCTGTCGTTGGGGGGAATCACATGGCTAGACACAGCAGTTGACAGAGCCTACCACTCTTGCCTATTGTGGGCGATAGTCAGCAGGTCCTGTACAGGACGACCAGTCCAGTCTTTGACTTTTGTGGCCAAGGTGCCTTGAAGGATAGTCTTCAACAAGATGTGCCGGGTCACATGACCAGAGAAGACCATCTCACGGCCCCTGACTGTTCCTGCCCATGGCTGGTAGACATCAGGGCCGAAATTTCAATCCAGTCACCTTCCCAAGCTTGATGTGAGCTCGGGCATTGAATGGCCGTGATGTAAGGGTTTGGAGAAGGGCGAGATTATTCTGGTCACTATTATGATCCCTTGATGAGTGGCTGGTCCTGGTCCTTCTTTCCTCACGCTACATTAGCGCCCATACTAATGGCCTCGCTTTCATCTGCGAGTGATGATCACCTCTGCATGGTTACTTCGGGTACTCTGCAACCACGTAACAACGTAGGTCAAAGGTCGAGTCCTTTACGATCTTCCTGTTGGCTGTAAGTACCTACAGCCACGTACACCAGCGCCCGGAACAACTGTGTTGCACGGAAGCTTGAGTTTAACTACAGGGAAGCTACGAGCTACAGAAATTACAAGCTAGGAGATGATGTTGACATAGCGCCCTCCATCAAAACAGCCCAGGAGATGCAACTAAATGCTTTTTGCTGTCTAAAGGCCTTCTTTCTCTCAAGTTTTTAGCAACATGTTTACGATAATGAAATGAAATCATAACTTGTTTTTAGCTAGTCTTGAAAAAACATATTATCATTAGTTAGACACGTAAAATATAATAGTTTAATGATTTGGCTATTAGTATTTTTTTTCTTTTTTATTTACCATAAGTGTCAGATGTTACTGTACACTCGAAAATCAGACGGACGTTAAAGACCGAAGTGTAATTAAAAACTGATCGCTTACCGCCCTTTGGGGGCAGATGGCGTGGTCAAAGTGTTGGAAGCGCCCAGGCATGAACTGAAAAATGATATTCCTTTGATGTGGAGGCGCGGGTCCCCACAGGCAGGACTATGACAGATTAAGTCTGAGAGAGAACGCTGACATGCCAGAGACACCAGAAAAATCGAGTTATCTCCCTTGATACTTCAAAATGCCTTTTTGTTTATTTTGTTTTGTCCTACACACCACAAGCTTAGCATCTCTGTTGTTGAAACCTAAGCAAGACAAGATATGACAACATTTTATATGATCTGTTTTGTGCTGTTGCGCAATCATCATCATCGTCGTCATCGTCGTCGTCGTCGTCATCGTCGCTTCCTTCTCCCTCATTGGCTGTGGAAGCTCTTCACCATATTAACACCAACCTTCTCCAACTTTTCTGGTTTTCTGCCAGTCTTTGGGTGTGTTAAACAACACTGGTGTGGTCAGACAACACTCTCGGAGGTTGTGTCAATTCTTCTTTTATCTCCATCTTCTTCCTCCTCACTGTACTGAACCTTGCAGGGTGATCTTTGCAAGTCTTGATGATCTTGAGATGCGCCAGCACCACTTCTGTTGGCGTAGGTAGTCAGAAGATCTGTGGAAGGCCCAGTTATTCTCCTTATTCTCTTTCTTTCTTTAGTCCTGGTAATGTGGTCTTTGTAGAAGTCCGAAGGATCGTTCAACAGCATCTCATTTTGTCCCCCTATGGTACTATTGCCCCACTAATCTCCCCTGACGGAAGCTATAAGAACAGGATGGCGGTCACCTTCACACGTGACTATGCCAAGAAGACATACAACCAAGCACAAATATGTCACGAGGAAGAACTGTCAATATTCTCAGTGGTGTGGGGCTTCGCAACTTACTGATTAGTCGGTTGGACGTTGGAGAAGGCGGTCGATGGCTGGAAACTCTCTGACCATCTCCGAGGTGCATCGGTCATCGGCCGAAGGAGAGTGTTGGCTTCCGTCTTCCACAGTTCCTGCCCTAGACACGGTGAATCACTCACATTCACTACTTTCACAGCACTAGGTCTCTTCAATCCCCAACAGACGCGAAGACGCGCCATTACACAAGGAGAGAGAGAGAGCCATGATTATGGTGTATCATTATTTTTTTCATTTATGTGCACGCTTGCTACTTGCAAAAGGTCGTTAGGGACAGCTTTGATAGAAATTTCTCTTCTTCGGTCTCAAAAGTTTGCTCAGTGGGTTTGTTTCAAGTTCTCCGAAGCCACAGCAGTTTTCAAGGTCTATCAGTGCATTTTGTTTTTAAGTGCGTGATCTGAGCGCATTACAAAATATTATTTTCCCAAAGCTGGGTGAATGCGTCCCCTCAATGAGAGACATCGACACTGACAGCAGAAATGACCGCCAGTGGCAGAGCGAGGACATCACGTGATTTAGACGTGACCCAGGACATTTGTCACGTGACGATTTCCATCTCATTTTGTGTTGTGCTGGACTGAACCCAATGATTTAAAAAGGGGGTTAGCCTCTTGTAGACCATCTAGTGGACTTGTAATGTAGATCGCGTAGTAGACCTTTATGTAGACCTGAGTAATTAAGAAGCCTGTGGATTCTTCATTCCCCAGCCCACCTGCTCTGTTGTGATACACCTTCCGATTCTGGATCGCCGTAAAAACCAATTCCATACACACACATGCACACACACACACACGTGCACACACACACTCACCTTTTGATCTACTTCCCACTACCTATTCTCTTTCAACCTATGTCTGGGGAACACATGGGGATGCTGGTTACTTGTCCTTGTTTCTCTCGCTCCTGGACATGGGTGATGGATGCCCTGGGGTCGTCTTTCACACGATGGAAACACGAGCCTATCATCAATCATAAGCCAGGCGCTGACACCGGCGTTTAGGGAGAGAGGGGTTGTCGGGGAGGGGAGAAGACAGAGCTGTAGAAGAAGAGAGAGAGGTATGATTGTCAGACATCGTGCAGGGCTTCCATCACTCTAGTTTGAGTGTGGAGAACAACCTTTCGCCATATTTGAGAAAAGATCTACTAGAATGTAATTTATTTTTCAAGTGACTGGGTTGAGTTAGGTGCATCTTAGTTTTCCCTCTATTATCTTCATCCCTTGGCCTTCTCTAGTAAACGATCAGTCGGTTTTTAAGTCTGAAGTATTGTCATGCACACAATGAAGTCCAAGCCCCTGACAGTAGGAATGTACATGAATATATCTACTGTGTCAAGGACTCAGTAACTACAACTGCTGGTAGAAACGAAATAATATTGTATATAACATTTCGCCGAGAACATTTGTGACTTCACACTCTTGATATCTCTTTGGTGATGTAGTTATGGAAGACATAGACTGATGAGGGGAATTTTGTTTCGTAACTAAGTCAACCCAGGGATTTAAAGAAAGTAGTTTTTGAACTATCAGACCTTTAAAAATGTTTTACATGCTGCCCATATTTCCTATTTCCACCACCCTTCATTTTTTTCATGTTCCTAATCAACTCATGGTGCCAGCTCTGCCTGTGGCTGAATCTTTACAACATAAACACAGCCAGTGAACAGTCCCCACGTCTGTCTTTGCTTTTTCTGTGCATGGCTAAGTCTGTAGATGTATATCTCGAGATGGGAGTCACTCACATGTGGAGAAATAATATCTTGCACTACACGTTACCCATTCATCAGAAACAATATAATCCCACTGGACATTTCAAGAAGCTTCTCTTACAAGCCGAACAGTGGCTGCCCTCTGTGAGATAAATGCAAGCATTGATAGCTGTCAGATTGAATCCGTCTGATGTAGTGTTAGTAACCGAGCTGTTATTCTGTGAAAATATTGTTAAATTAACAAAGCTCCAACTATTACTACCCTTGGTGATGATGGGTGGTGGTGGTAGATGATGAATGGTAGTGGATGATGGGTGATGTTAGATGATGGGTGATGATGATGATGATGATGGAGGAGGAGGAGGATACGAAATATGCGTTCAACCTAAAACCTTTTAAATCAAGAACTCTTTGTCTTAAGATGAAAATAAAAAGATTTCATCGAAAAGCGGTCTATGCCCTTTTAAGCGAGCGAAGGGAGTGGATAAATACCCTTTAACACGTAGTAAAGCAGTTTTAAATGTGACGGTCTTCGCTGGTTTTGCCTCCTTTTCCTTCTCTTTTTACATCCTTAGCCTTTAAGTTCTCCATCAACCTAAGACGGTTCACAACTAATCCTCAGATTCCTGTGGGCACAAAATTTTTAGAAAACCTTCATCAGAACACAAACAACCAAGCGCGAGCAGACCCGCACACACACACACACCGTAGATATATCTATATAATAGTTTGATCAGAGCAATTATCTTCAAAGAAGACAACCTCAACTGAAGAGATTTACCAAATGTGCGATAGTCAAACATTGTCTGGCCATCTTGGAGTGGTCCACGAACATTGTGCGTACATCGGATCGAACATCAGCAGCAGCCGAGATGACGAGAGTGAAATCAATAGGAGTGTTATGAAAGGGTTTCATGCTCTCTCCAACTGGCCATAAGGACAGAGAAAATGTGCAAAGATAAAAAATAGCTTTAAAAGAACGCGTCCTTAATGCCTGGGTCTGGAGACAATGGCTTCACAGCAACATGGAGGCCAGGAGACTCTTGTCAGTCAAGAACACCGCCTGAGGTTGTTTCGTTTTCGCTTCTCGAGCAAACATCGTCCATAAAACAAACAGAAGCGAAGTTCTTCAGTGTGGAAATTCTAAGTGAAGCAAACATCCGCCTTCTCCCATCATGGCGATGTCTGGAGCACAAGTGTTGTTTGACTCGCAGCAACTTCCCCCGCCGACAGGAGAGACACAGGGACCATGTCTATACGACAGTTACAACGGGTTCGAACTCACTGGTCGGCATAGACTGATGAACTATGAAAGAGTTAAGACAGCTAAAGCACTTTTTTATGGGGGGAGATAATAATGGACATGAGCAACGTGATTATCGAACTTACGAGCATGGTGCAGACAGTTTAAAAGGTTAGGATGGATTTGTGTTGATGAATCGCGCGAGGGTTAAAACAGCTTAAACAGTTTTCAAACCACACAAGCACGAGTGTGCGATGATTAAAACAGTTGAAACTGTTATGTTATCGATAGACCGGTAAACACATACTAAGGTGATTTAGAAGGGTTAAATAGTTACAACAGGAAAAAAGTGAACGTTTACTGACGAGATGTGTGAGATTCAAACCCTTTAAAAGGAATACACCGATGGCTATATACTTTGTAGTAACAGACTTTCAACCATTTCTCTCACCATGTGAGAGCCAGGGGATGGAGGGGAGCACACGAGCGGGTGGCTCAATCGCAATCTTCCCATTCATTCGAAACGCCGTGCCCCCGCTGAGCTGTAAACCTGTCAAGATAGGGAAGGGATAGCGAAGTATAAATGTTTTGTTATTTCGCGGCGCTAATATCACGCACATGAATGAGTGTAACTCAAACGAAGCTGCAGAAATCAACCCAAGCAAAGCCAGATACACCGACTGGTATTACAATAAACATTGTTTTAAAGAAGTTCAACACTCCATTCACAACACATTAAAGTATCAAAGTCACGACTGCTGACTGAAGTGTTTACTTCCTCTCAGAAAACAAGCGGACCGACTAGCACCTGTCACCAGTACAGTGAGGAGTGGCTGTCCTGAGTTCAGATCTCGTCTAGGGCACTTATTCTTTCTCTGCATGTGGTATCTGTTTACCTTAGTTACTTGCTCCTCGTAAAACACCAATTCCCCCGACCTCCTCTAAGAAAACTAAAGTCTACTCGGTGCCTTGGTCTCACATTTATCGCACACCTGCTAGCGTCTCCCTGACAACGTAAACAAACTTTGTTGTTCTACAAGCACGAGAAGCTGCTGTACAAGGCTGAGAGGACGGGGGAAGACCACAATCACCCGATGTCCTCTGGTCTAGCTGACGAGCCAGTCAGGTAAATACTCACTGCCTGCTGGACTATTGTCCATCACCAATCCCGCAGATTGCCTAGAGACATATCTGATGTCCATCTTGTTGAGATGGAGGCCAATCTCTCTTGAACAGCTCACAGAAGCTGGACCGGTAGCCAAGGGATGTCGAGCTATGAAATCAAACGATGCATACATAATAAAATTTGGCTTCGGTGGCCAGCTATTCTTATGACATTTTGTTTTTAAATTTAGTTTTGCAATTACATACTTTTGCTTGCTTGCTTTTCTTGCTGTTGTTTTTCTTACTTAATTGCTTTGCTTGTTGGTTAGTACTTTGTTGTTTTGTTCTGATTGCTTTAGTTTCCATTGGTTATTTTTCTGTTTGCTCTTTGTTAGTTTGCTTTTTTGTGTTTGTTTCTTTTTCGCTTTTATTCTTTGTTCATGTTTGCGTTGTTTCGTTTTTGTTTAGTTCTGTTCTGTTGTCATTTAATTTGTTTTTTCAATATTGTGTTCTAATATTGTTTTGATTTTATTCAAAGTTTATTCTCTGATAACAAGCTTTATTGTCTCTGTAATAATAAGAAAACAGCACATGCGGCGGGTCTGGTGTACATTTAAACGGAACACAGGAGTCTCCAAAGGACAATAAACTTGATGTCAACCTGGTGGTGAAACACCTGACATCGACTGTGTAGCAAGCGACTTGAGTGACGAGACAGTAGACTAGGAGGTTGATGATGAGCACGGTGTCCTCTAGATGATGATGATGACGATGATAATGATGATGATGGTGGCTTGTTTCTCTCTGTCCCTCCCTTGTTGGCATGTCCTTGTTCGGGTGTCCGGTCACTTAATCCCCAGACACTTCATCCCCGACACTTCATCCCCGAGACATTTAAACCCCAGACACTTCATCCCCGACACTTCATCCCCGACACTTCATCCCCGAGACATTTAATCCCCGAGACTTTTAATCCCCGACACTTGTGTGACAGGTGACTAACCCGCACTACCCGTCAACATGGCCCGACACTTCCTCCCCGACACCTCCTCCCTGACACTTCATTCCCAGACACTTAATCCTTTATAAAGCATTATGTAATGCTTCTGTCAAAGCATTGAATTAGAATACGTCATCCCCACACTGTATAGAGCAATGTGTGATGTGTGATGTGTGATTTCTAATCACTGATTCTTCTATAAAGCATTGTTTAAAGCCTCTATAAAAGTGTTGAGTTAGTAAGATATTTTTATTCTTCGTTGAACGACAGTTCTGTGAACTTGAAATATAACCGTAAGAGAAATGCCTCTGGAGTTCATAAAAAGTGGTAAAGGTAGATCGATACTAATTCATGATGGACATGAATTCTGGCTCAAGAAGAAGGCGATAAACGGAAACATGAATCACTGAAGTGTCCTGTCACGTTAGTGACAGCTGAAAATGAAACCATCAAGGAGTTATCTACTCACAATCATGAGTGCAACAAAGAGAAGGCTGCAGTAAGTGTCAATTTACCTCCATCTGTTCTCATGGCTCTACCTGGTAAAAGTACTATAAACAGGACTCTTAACCGACATCGTGAGAGACTCAGAAACAAAGATGCTGGTGGAGCTTTGCCACCTCTTCCTGCTGATGCAATGTTTGAAGTACCAGCATTATACAAGGAGTTTCTATTATACGACTCCATGGGGACAAGCAACAATAGTCGCTTTCTAGTTTTCGGTGACAGACAATTACTAGATTGGCTCGGACGCAGCAACTGCTGGTTCGCCGATGGTACTTTCAAAGTTGTCCCCAGTTTATTCTACCAACTCTACACAATTCATTTCCAATTCGCGCAAGGAGTGATTCC
>SRHC01000193.1:8238-55061 GCA_004794325.1 Pomacea maculata
CGAAAAGATTCCCCAGTCCGTGGAGGGACAGGAGTGTGGAGGTCGTTGTTCGCGCCGATAGGTGACGGATGGTGAGGCGGAGGGTGAGGCTCACGGTCTGCCTCCTGCTGATGCCTTTAGTGTTTCTGTGATGAAAGACTTCAGCAGATTTGACATCAATGTGTTTATTCAGCATGAAAAATTTAGATTTTGTATCTTTAAAACCTCTCCCTGGCCCCCTGTATAGATGTGTGTGTGTGTTTGGGCGCGCGAAGTGAAAAATAGAAAGAGAATATGAGGACAGTCTCTAAAAACATTTAATATGCTGATAGTAAATGTGTTTTCTTTGTTGATTATCTCTTTAATAATAATTTTTACAAAGAATCAGAAAAAAGTAATAAAAGATAAAAACTGTAAACAACGCTAGAAACATTTTATTCTATATATCTACCTACACAAAAACATTACAATACAATGCAGTCCGACAAAGTTTCATTAGTTCTGACATCTACGATATCTGAGAAGCTTTGATAACTCTTTGTTGTTTTTGTCTAGACAACAGCTGATTTCTGTTCTCCATGGCGTGGATCCTCATGGTCCTATGAAAGATTTACACATCACCGGAAGTGACGTATGGATCGTGTGTCTGGGGCGACAACTGAAGCGTGAGCACCAGGCCTGGCTCCACTTCTTTGATGAGCAGTGTCTCCCAGAATGCAAAGCTTGGTTGGGTGTACCTAGCCTGACGCTTCTCCTGCAGCTGTGTGTGTTAGTCATACGAACCTAAACTATAACGATTTTTTCTTTCCTGAAAATAATAATGATCATATAGCCTACTCATGGTTTCAAGCTAAGCCAAACCAGGTTCAATGAGCTTTAGAAAAGCCAAAAACGTTCACTAACATACACTAACCGTCACACAAACACATTCTCTCTCTCTCTCCCCCACATCTCCTTCTATCAAATAAACACAAAGTATGGTAGATGTACAATGTTTTCTGTGAAAAACTCACACAACACCAGCGACAGTTGGCACATGGGAAGCAAAAATAAAACGGACTGATGGTATTGTCAGCAATACAACACTGCATCGTTCTCTCGATGATTTACAAGAAGATATCTGAGATTATCTACATTATCTACGCACAACGAACAGCTCGTTCAGCAGACTTGTCGAGCGGTGGTTCTGGACATTTGAAGTCCTCACTAGCTACCGCTTTGCAGCATGACCAGTTTGTATGATCTCTGGCATCACACATCTCTTTGCCTGTCGGACCACATTAGTATACCATGGCTCCGAATGTCCCACACCAACCATGTGACAACCAACGCAAAGAAACCTGTCTAACATGACCAGAGGACAGCAGTCCACAGTCCAAGAACAGGGATCATCATGTCCTAAGCTGAAGACAGGCATCTGAGAAAATTAGACCCCAACAGCGAACAAACAACTGAAGGTCCTACTGCAGGCTAGAAGCTGTGAAGCAGCAAACTTGACAATCAAAATTTGCCGGTAATATTGATGGTTGCCATAAAGCACCGGACGGCAAAAATATTGCCAGTTATACAAAGGGACATCACTCTCCGAGGCTTGACAATCGAAATAATCGAGAAGACAGATATCATCGACTGTCATCTTTAGCAAACTAAAGACAGCATGCCATGGATGCCTCGCCACTCTCATCAGCATTAACAACACAGAAATGGAGAACAACAGTTTACATTCTCTCAGTTTCATTTTCCTTCTGTCCTCTCGTTTACTCAGTCTTCTGTGCATCTTATTTCTGGCGAGTCTGCTAACTTGAGCCGTCATGATATCGTTGCATGATTGTGTCCACGTAATGTATGCAGGTGGCGCTCTAACAGTGTTTACACACATCCCGTCGTGCCGCCATGTTTACTTTCCTCAGTCGCCGCAGTGTTTTAATTGTCTCTGATTTCGAGTGTCTCCCTTCCTTTCAATTTCCTCTTCTTCATTTTCCCCTTTATTTTCTCTCACTTTCCTCACTCTCTCCCTCTTCTCTTCTTTCCTGTTCGCCCTTTCTCAGAAGCTATGATCCTGGCATCCGTTTATTCCATTTCAGTTCTTGGCGCATTGTTTATTTCTCGCTTTCTCTTTCTTCCGTCGTTAATGTTAAAACCCTTCTTATTGTGTTTTTCTAGTCTCTAGTATTTCCGTTCTGCGTTTTTTTTTTCTATTTCTGATACAATTTTTTTTTCATCAAAGCTTTTAATTCTACAACTACAGCCACGACCATCACTTCCACCAGAGAAAACAACATCAGACAACTACACCAGAGGCCCTACTTAACCGAAAAATGTCGAATGTTTGATAAAGCTTAGCAAAGTTGTCTTTAAACTTTCGGCACATTGAAAATTTAATCCAAATGCTGAGCTTAAGTCAATGCCCTGCCAATACAATGGCACTGCAGGGCACATCACAGGCTTCGGTACTTTACCCGCATAAGAACCACCTTTACAAAGGTCAACAAGTTCACTGTGCTAAATATTTTCAAACGTGGAAACTTTCAATGACATTACATATAAACTAAATTAAATATAAAAATGCTTGACATATCTGAAGACATGTCCGTGTCTGGTATTTATTTTATTTTAGTCACACGTTCGACACTATGTATCCTGTTAATTAAAAAGTTCATTTAAAGGGCCCGAGCTTTTTATGTAAAAACTTTGTGTCCACTTCTATTCCATTGTTGCCTAATGCGGCGATGTTTGGTGGAAGCAGAGAACTACAAAAAGTGGGCTTTACAAAGCATCCTTCTGACCGGCGAGGACACTTCAAACCTTCAAGCAAAAAGCATTCTTCGGGTTACTACTGCTGGGAACTATTAAACAAAAAAGTTTTTCTTGTAAAGATTGCTTATGTACATCTATTTCTTCACTCCCTGTCTTCTGTCATCTTTAGGGAGGTTGTGTTTGCACTGTTGGGGATACAGCAGCTTAGTGAGCTGGTCTGCAGACTCGTAGCATCGGCTGACCTCAGTGGTGCTAGCCAACACCAGGCGACCACTTCAAACAATAGTCCTTTCCAGAGCCTTCTACGATGTCAGGATCGGATTTCACCGACCTCTTACTGGGACAGTGCAGGAGAAACCCCGAGGTTTACAGACTAATGCGACTAGTGCCGCACAGCGCCGCACAGCGCCGCATCGTCTTGTTCGTGTTTTCCTCTCAGTGAACAAGTCTGTTGTGGGACCGAGAGGCAGGCATTGTGCAGCAGAGGTCGTCATCCCCACCACTGGCAGCTGCCGCAGATGGTCCGAGCTGTTTGACTTCCGTAAAAGTCATCCGAATAGCCTAATGGCTTCCCCTTCATTATATCCTAACGAGAGGTCAGCAGACCCGGAAATGAGTCAGACCGTCTCGTTACATGAAGCTTATCGTCGAATGTCAGTCAATCTGCTGATAACACCTACAGCTGACCCACGCTAGAGCAAAGGTCACCAAAGAGCCTGGCTTTTGGGATGAATATCACTTTTTTCCTCACGCCCTGGTGTGAGGATTCTCCGTTAGGGTTGTTGTTGTTTGTTTTTGTTTGTTTGTTTGTTTGTTTGTTTGTTTGTTTTGTTTTGTTTTGTTTTGCCTTCTTTTTCTTCACTCGCGCTCTATTCCGTGATGTAGGTATCGATCGTTCAAGATGAAGTCTGTGCTTCATCTCTGTCCTGCTGTCCACACCTGTAGAGTTAGAGACAACCTTTCTGTTACCCACAAATTGCACACAAGCCGGAGGTAATCTTCCACATTCAAATACATCCTATCGGATAGCTGCTATTCAGTTAATCTAAATCTCCTATTTGTAAATTAAAAAAAGTAGAATTCCAAATAAGATGGTAGCATGAAGGAAGAATAATGGGATTTGCTAAATGTTTTTTCCTCTAACATTATGTTTATATATTAGCTATGTCATGAGCTCAGTTACGTGGATGCCACTTGTAAAGGATGTGTAAATACCTAATGAGTGGAGAAACTTATAAACTTGGCAGCAATTGTACAGATGTCAAGTGGTGGCTTGTAATGCACCGACAGGACCATAACGAAATATCTTTAAAACAGACTATAGGAAATGTGGAGTTCCTTCAATCAGCTACAACCAGAGATATAATCAAAAAAAAAAAAAAGTCTAAGCCCTCAATATATATATATAAACGATAAAGAAAGGAGCAAACCATGCTAGATTTACATCTCGTTCTCACCTCGCCATCCTCCGCTCCCCACATTCCTCTAAGATCGACATCCCCCACTTCCAAACCCCATTTAGGTGGAAGCACTTTTCCCTCCTAAAATCAACAACAATAACAACGGGATGACAGACGTGCTGGGAATGTGATCAGAGACACGAGTGAACAAGGAAGAAACAGCTGCCACTCACAACTGGAGGCTGAAACTTGTAGGAGAGGGACCTTTGGCTCACCCCGGTTAGCATCTGCCGGTTGTTTTCTTGCTTGTTGAGTGTGTGAAAGTTTACTACTCACACCATATATGCTAAGGTTACAAATATACGCTAAGGCTGCACAGAACTGGTCCCACCAGTCGCTGAATGTATCAACTAGATAGAGAGAGAGAGATCACACCTTCAAACTGTTGTTTTTAATGTCACATTGAATTCTGCCAGACTCAAAGTATTTTTCATCATTTTGAATTCCCCTGACATATTAGCATGTGATGCCTAACTTCAACAAGCATGGAGGATGGGGCTGACTTCACGGCCTCACCCCTGCCATCCCTCCACCACTACGCCAACTGCCTTCAGACACACACGAGCTTGACGACCTTAGGTTCTTGCATACAAACATGTTTGTCAAGGTTCACATACGAATTCAATGCCTACTTTCACAATTGTTCACAAACCGAAACACTTAAAACTGTCGATCGCCGGCGTGTAAGCCCTTGTTCAATGAATGTCGAAGTGGTTGCATTTGACTTGTGACTGGGGCGTCAGCACCTCGTCCAGGGGCATCAGCGCTGCCAGACTGACGCTTGGAGGAGGAGGCGACAGACGAAGAGGAGGGGCGCTGGTGGAGGCAAGAGCATCTTGTAACAAAGGCACTTTTCACAAGGAAAGGAGGACAACGGACTAGGGATGGGTGGACATTGGGTGGGAGGGAGGCAAGTCTAGTGGGTGGAGGTATTGACAACGGACGAAGTGCTGGCTCTAACCTTTCTTAGGGTGCATACAGGACGAACAAGAAATTGACTGCGTTTTTGTGACAAGGAAGCAGCTCTTAGGACCACATGTGGCTCCGACGAAAAAAGTATCTTGTTCCTGAAATAGCTTCGAATATCCATATTCCGTTATGTCGGACTAGGAGAGAGAAGATTTGTGATAGTATGATAAACTGGCAGCAGGACAACTGATAGACTCATTGAGGCACTGCGCCAACAAGGAATAAATCACACAACCCTCTTATCTTTGTCATTGTGTGCGTGTCTGTGCCTCCTAGGCCATTGTAAATGAAAGAAATATTACACGGAAAAATCCCAAAGACTTGTTCATAACAGTCGCATAACAAAATAAAATATGTAAACATTCTTCCCCAAGTCTCCAAACTAATGTTGCCAAGAGCAGGAGGGAACAGAAGAAAGGAAGAAAGAAACTGAAAGTTTTGAACGAAAGCGTGAACAAAGCATGGATCTTTTAGTTGCTAATGAGTAATTACCCGCCTCCTGCATGATGCCGGTTAGTTGCCCTCCCTGTGTGTAGAGGATTTCACCTCTCACACCCCATGTCCTGTCTTTGGGGGGTATCCTCCGTCTGCGCGTGTTTCTGGTTGTTGCACGTGCCCCTACTTGAACAATCACGTGCGCAATTCAAAGGCGAAACGAGACCTGCTCAGCCACCTGCCACCAGGATAGGGAAGGCTTAGTTTTCTGAGTCTTGATCGCACCTGTAGAATTTCGTCGGTCACCTGCAACTCCTTCCCCACCCCACCCCCACCACATACACACATACACCTCTAGTTTGGTCCAGTTACTGAGGGCCAGGCAAGGTGAGAAACCACGTGTTTGATGAGCTACTTATGGCCTGTCCCCCACCTGTACACCAAGAAATGCGTGTAGTGGGGGCGGGGTTGACTCGTTTCCCACTGGTGGGTAGAAGATTGAGTGAGTCTGGGCTGCCTGTTAATTTAGCACCATTTCCAGTTCATACTCCCACAAAAACTAAACTAAATGGCTTTTTATTACCATAGTATTAGATAATAAAGCGGTTTCCAAAACACATTTCATACTTATCATTACAATTATCGCTGTCGTTGTTTACAAAATCGTCATAAACGTGTGTAGCATAACACATCTTTAGTTCAACTGTGTCTGCAAAGCGTGATATCTGATGACATTAAATATAATAATGTACATCTTTGCGTTAATATACCAGTACATCGTAATAACAAGGTATATATATACCCGTATATAGTATGCGTATATACACTAATATACAGCATATGCTAAGATATATATATATATCAGTTTAGGATATATATCAGTGTATCTATAAATAGACCAGTATATAAATATATCAGTATTTATAGCAGTCAATGGTATATACCGAGCTATGTGTAGACTTACCGGTATATATATACACCAGTGTATATACCAGCATGTGGATAGCAGGACATAGCATATACCAGTGTGTCAGTGTGTGTGTCAATACATCAATCTCCAATTGTTTCTACTGCCTGTTGCCGTCATCGCAGTCAGTTCACACATTTAAGTTGCAAGACACGCCGAGATAAAAGGTATTTTTATGTAACAACATGTCTGTCAACAACGATTAATGAGGTGTAATGTAGCAGGACAACAAGAAAAAATTAGTTACATATTTGTCTATGTAATAAATGAACGAATGCCAAAGACAAAACGGAGAAAGCGATCAAAACAATGCTATGTTAAATGTATGTTGATATTGTTATGTTGCCTCAAGGCAATATTCCCATGATAACAGGAAAGAAGAAATGTTTTTATGCTTCTAAGGGACGTGGCTTTGATTTTTTTTCTTTTCTTTATGTTTTTCTTTTTTCTTTTCGCCGTTATGCCCCGCTCATGACAATGTCGATTGATGAAGACATGAGCGGAGTGATTTTATTCGCTGACACCTCTGCAAAGAGGAACTGTGGCCAGAGCATTGTCATAAAAGGATGACATTTTATAGAATTAATCATTAAAACAAAGTCTGAGCCCAAGCCATACTGGCAATATTGTCATAAAATTTAATGCTTTACATTTTTATGTAGGGATGAAACCATATTAAATTAGGAGATTGACATCACACTGCACGATGTTCTGTCACTGAGATGAAGACGATAGCTGGGACAATGGCCTCCTTTTACATCAAACAAGTCTCTCCCTCGATAGACACCAGTGAAAAATTCCTCTGCGGCCTTTTTGAAGTCTTTAGAATGAGTGGGGAGGCGGAGCATTGATACCACCCACCCTCCACTTTCTGCTTTATTACAGGGGCTCGAGAGGTTCGGATCCTGAGACCGAGTCCTACCTGTGCACTTGACTCAACAACATCACAAGTTACGGAAAGCATAGTTTCTCATGTGACAACATCTTGTTTAAATCCCAGATTATTAAAGAAAGAATGCCTTGGTTGTTGTGTTTTTGTTGTGAAGACTTCGGTGGATTTTTCTCCGTTATTTCCAACGGGCTGCGCAAACACAAGATTAAGAAAAGAGCCAACGGACACATTTCACATTTTGCCACCAAAGGCACTTGAGAAATTGTGATAAACGAGGCGAAGTACTTTCACGCCTCAAATCTTTTAGCCGCAGTTGCTGATGAACAAGAGTGATAAATGTCTTCTGCTGCCCGTCACGACACAAACAGATAAAACATTGAATCCTTCACGTCCCTGCTATTTATATCAGTTATGTTTGTTTGCACTCCTTCCAGGAGCAAGTCACAATCGTTTTCGATAAATACTACAAACTTTACATCATGTCTAAGATAAAATATAGCTTATGTATCATCAAGTTTTTTCGAAATAGCATTTTAACAAAGAAAAATACTTTCTCATAAATGAAGTGTACTTTACTTAAGGGTGATAGAAATCTGACGAAGCCATGGTGATTTTTTTTTCTATTTGTCGGATACTGAAGAGCGAAAGAAACTTAAAATGATAGTGATATAGAACCAAGGCTTTTAATGCACATCAAGACTTTTCCTGATTTTTTTTTCAGTGAAGCTTAATTGAGACAAGTTATAGTGACATGAGGTAGACTTCAAACGTAAACACACACACAAACGCTGAGAGAGACATCGAGGGAACGAGAGAGAAACAGCAACTGTAATATCAACAGGTTCTATCACAAACACTATTCAGTGCTGGTCAAGCAAGCACCAGTGAAAGATTTCATCAAGCTTATCACCAACATCTTTAAAGTGAGCCTGCAGTGCAAACATACATACATGGCCCCCAACACTGGCATCTCCGTGTACTGTGCTAGTGTCGTGGCCTTTAACCTTTTAAAAATTGCCACACAGACGCACCTACCTGAGTATTTTAATCCAACTTTCTCCGTCAACATCTTGCCGATGTCCTGTGAATCCGGAATATACAGGTGGAAATCGTTCTCCGTTTTCTTCATCTTGCAGGAAAAGATGATGGTTGAGGCAGCAAGGAAACAGAACTTTTCCATGATGTAGTCTTTACCTGCCTGGTCGTACAACAGCTGCAACTTTTTCCAACCGAAGGTTTTCAGCAGGTGCAGGATGTATTCGGACATGGAGGAGAAGTTCGGGCCCATGCGGGTCAGTGTGTTGTACTCCGAATCCAGCTTTTGCTTTTCATCAAAGTCATGAGCAAACCCACCGGAAGTGATGACTGGAACGTTCCAGACTGGTGTGTAGCGCGCGACGGGGGCCAGAGAAAAGTCGCACACAGGGCCGAAGACGACGTCCACCAGGTCCTGACTGTAGAAGTCAAAGAGGGCGATGGGCGCGTTCCTTGAATTACACTTAGTGTCGTTGTAACGAACGGTGATGTTCACGTCATGCAGAAATTTGTTTTTAGCGACGTCGAAGGCAGGCAGCACGTGCTTGTAGGAAAATAAGTAGAAGTCTTTGGCTGGCAGCAGAAACACGACGTTGAGGTGAAGTTTGGTTGGTGAATGCCGTTTCTTCAAAGACCCAGACTTATGTTCCTTTGCCGACACAAGTTCCTTATCGTATCCACTGTGCTTGGAAGAGTTTAACATCCCGTGTGGATTGCTGGTGACCTCGCGGCTGACATCGAATAATACTTGACCTGCTTCCGTTAGCCTTTTCCGTTGAGTGACCTCGGTTTGTTCCCTCAACCTTGCTCTGTCTGCAATGGTGCTAGTACCTCCCGCCACAGGTGATCTCCAGTCCACAAGCATGTCTTTGACATCCTCGCTGACAACATGGTAGAATAGTAAGAAGGACAGAGAAAAAGATATAAGCGCTGGGGTTACAGGGCAGACCGTCATTGTCACAGGGTATCCCGGAAGAGAGTTGTACAGAGAAGTGCTGGTACCGTTGGCAAGGACCGGAGTCACTTAACCACCAGACAAACGCACGACGCCTATGAATGACATCGACAGACTATGGGAGCCAAGAGTCGGCTCTGACTGTGTGCGTGTCTGCACGCCCGCGCAAGGACGATGCTTGGCCAAAGAACAGTTCTCCTCCTCAGCAGGCAGTTACTCCCTCTCGGGAGATGAATTAGCGAGCTTAACGGGTTGCATCAAAGCATGCTAGAAAACAAAACACCATGAAGGAAGATATTTGTTTTCAATTGTGTAACGGGATACCTCCATGTAGTAACCGTGTCTATATCCGTGGATCGCATATTAAGTTTCGAATTGACTGAAGTTGTTTCAGAGTTCATTAGTCTTAGCGTCCTGCAAGAACCGGATCCTTCAGCAATTACTGCGGTCCTCAAGTTAATACATGTCAACTCTAACTATAGTGTTCACTGACATAATTGAGATTAACGCAGAATCTTCGGCAATTCGTGTTGTTTGCGTTGCTTGGGATAAATATTTCAGTGCAAAATGCTCATCAAAATAAAGCGGATGCCACTAACAGCAATTACCTAGATCAGCTTGAGAACTGTCGGGAGAAAACAAGTTGTAATACGAAAGTGTGTTCGTTCCTCAGTTTGCTGTCTCCTAGCATTGGGGCAACGCTCTGCGTTGTGAAGATGTCTCCGAGTCCAACATTTCACTCACGATGGAGAGAGAGTCGCATTCTTCCTCTGCGTACTGATAGAGGAATGGGCTGCAAGTGTACACAAGGTTTTCCGGACAATCGTTGCCGAGGTCGGGTGGGGAACGGGGACAGATGAAGCAGCTGATCCTCACAATGGCTGAATATCCCTTCTGGCTAGCTCTTCTTTCTCCAGTCTTGAATTTATGGATTCTGCTTTATGAGAAGCTTATGACACCAATAGCAGCTTCGAGCAGTAAATGAAAGTGAGACCGACATCTCCAAATTGAAACAAATATATTTGCTCCCAGCACGTTGAAAGACACACTGGCCGCTACCTGCGCCCGCCGTGAAATGGAGGCTGCGGTGAGTTGTGTACACTGGCCTCACGTTCGCGTCATTATCGCATTTGATGTGCCTTACGCAGTTGGCGATGCCAGGTCGATTTTGATGATAGGCTCCGGGACTCGAGATGTCAAGCGATAGCCTCGGGAGCAGATTTCAAAGAAGGAAGCAACGGCCCTCGCTGAAAGGAATGGCTTCCTTTTCCCTTGTTTGAATCTAGTGAATAAATACGGTAATAAATGTTACCAACAAACATTAATGTCAGTTTGATAAATAGTAATACTTAATAGGTGTTATCGCTTACAACAACTATAAAATTACAAGTAAGCTAAAGGTATCAAGATCGTCGTCATTTTCGTCCATGTTCTCATCATCGGGTCACTCACCTTATTACACCTCGTTAGGCCTCGTTTTGTCAAGCGTCCATCGAGATTCTCTTACAGCCCCAGTGCAACTCAAATTGCTACAGTGTACTAAACACAGAGACGTGCTGATAAGCAGATCACGTGTCAACTAGATAAAGACTGAGGTAACCCAGTCGGTAGGTACAGGTTTACGGTAAGGTCACGCTTGTTCACTCCCATGTTTTCCTTTCATATTGCAGTCAGCTGCCTAAAGAAAACTGTGTACTTTGTCTTGCCGTGTTTTCGAGTTTCCTATGTAACATCCCTTCAGTTTGGTCTCTGCCACACGATCATAAAATAACTTTTCTTTCAGTTTTCAGGCGTTGTACGATCCCATATCCCATATATCCCATTCCCCACACATCGTCAATTAATTGTCTATTTTTACCACGCCCTCGGAGTTCTGTACCTGCTTAATT
Source organism: Pomacea maculata (assembly GCA_004794325.1). Taxonomy (NCBI): domain Eukaryota; kingdom Metazoa; phylum Mollusca; class Gastropoda; order Architaenioglossa; family Ampullariidae; genus Pomacea; species Pomacea maculata. Next base: position 19,577 of record SRHC01000193.1, read on the forward strand.
ATTCTGATGAAAACCTTACTAACCAGCAGTTTACCTGCCGTTTTCTCTCCCTGTATCTGTTTGACGGTGAGGAGGAGGAGAAGGAGAAGGAGTAAGAGAAGAAAGAAGAGAACTTTTTACAAAGCTGGGTAGATTAGTAGATAGTAGGTAGCACTCTTCAACATTAAGATTTTGCCGGATTATTTTTATACTTGTAAGAGAATTCATCCCAGTGTGTGTAACTCATGATTACGCATGGGAATGCATTTCTGAATTTTGTTTTGAGCCATCAATCTGCTGGGTCCTTCCCATTGATGCTAAATATCGAGTATTATTCATTCAAGCCAGTCAGAAAGAATAATTTAAAATCAACAGCAGGAATCAATTCGTCCACCCCCAAGACGTTCAAACCTTATGCTCTTTTCGCAAACCAGCTCATGTCACATGGCGCAGTCACGTGCCACTACGTCACAACGTAAGCAGTGTTCAGTCCATTTTAGTTTAACCTGACGCGGAGGTCATGGACAATGTAGCCTCCGTATTCTGCTACTCTAGTAGCTTGGAACAGGGTGTATCCTGACTCACACGATATGTTAACACATACGGAAATTCGCGATTTATTTTGGTTTTGTAACTGTAAATTGTCCACAGTGAAACCTTGTCAGTGGCCTTCTGTTGTGAGAAGACAAAGTGACAAGAAGAAAATAATGGTTTGTGATTAGACAGAAAGAATTGTTTATCTAGTTCAGTGATTAGAATACCCAAGTCACAAGTCCGTGACAAAATGGCCATCACGTACAGTCGCCCATCATTAGGAGGAGAGGAAGAATACGGGGCTAGCAGATCGAAAGGCTGATCGTCTGTGATTGCAGGAAGCAGCCTTCAGACGCTGTATACAGTAACTGCCCATAATTGCTGAATATTCAGCAAAATTAACAAAATCATAATGCCTTTAATAATCTAAAAAAAATTGAAATGCTCCATTCTTCCTCATTATATTTCTAAATAAGACCTAAGCGATTTGACCGTGAAGTAGACTGCTTTCAAGGAAGTAGAAGATAAAAATAGATCGTAATTATAACTGACAACAATCTACCGAGGAGTACAGACAAGTAATACTAAGGTTATCAGAACAAATAAGTGGAAATCATGACTAAACAATAGAGACAAATGCACCTGGCAGCAGTGAGAGCAAAAATGTAGACTGATAACACCAGACTGGATTTCAAAGATGCCAGTTATCTCACACGAGGATCTCTTGCCAAGTTTGTCTTATTTTATTACTCGAAAGGCACATCATCCAGGCCACTGGGCCTTGTTTTCTCAAACACATCGCTAGCCAGATCTTTCCAAACGACTGCGCAGGGATGAAATAATGTAATTATGTCAGCAGCCCTTAGTTTCCTTGATTGAGCTCTCTCGTCATCAGCTCCGTGTGCTTGGGAAGCAGATAGCACCGGCGTGCGAACCGATAGCGCACTGGTTCGATGCCCGATTAGCGTACCAAACGTCCCCCAGTCGACCAAGCTGGCAGAAATGGTCGCATGACCCCATAGAGAGTTGAGAAAGGTAAGGCAGCGAGGGAGAGATGGACACCGCCTTTAACCTTAAAGCTACACCTGGGAAAGGTGAGGCCTCTAACACCCTACCCCCAACGACCTAAAACGGTTTGGTGGCGACTTTTATCTTTCCACGTGCGTCAAGCCCGATACTTTCTAGTCCAGTGGTGAGGCGCTCGGTCAAAACATTCTCTAGAAGACGGGGTCAAGACCTGTAGTTTAACAAATATTGTCAAACATGAAGCGGAGACTATTAAACTCTCTCGTTTTTAAACACGTTAATTAGTAGAAATCGTCCAGCTATAATTGGATTGTGTAGACATATTTGTAAATTCTGTCCTCTGTGTGTGTGTGTGTGCGTGAATTGAAATCCCTATAAATGCTGAATACCGTAGTCACACTCTAAAGAGCACGACTAATCGAAGGCCGAAGGGTTTCATCTGAGCTCTCAGCTAAGTTTTGAATGGTGAGTCATAAACCATCTTCACTGCAAAAAAGGCGATTAATTCTCACAACTTTTTCAGGCAGAGAGGGGTTTTTTCAATAAGAAATGTAATCCCAGAAAGATTTGGCCAGCGCAGATTTATTGACTCGGCCGAGGTCCACTGCTGCCAGGTCACACTCTTTGCTTGGGTTCACGACAGTTCGGGGTAGAAATCAACTTTATCTGGCATCGAAAACGAAAACGATCTTGCTTACTTCAATATCGACTAAGTAGGAACTTTCAGTTGCTAGTCATCACCCTATCATTAACAATGACCGACTTGCGGTGTGTCAGAAGTCGGACCAGTCGTTAGTCGAGCTTGACTTGGCCTTGTCAAACACCTTGACAAATCAACATGTTCATAGAGTAGGTAGTTCAATTTAGATCAGACTAAATGGATGACAATGAACACCATCTTGACACCCGGATATTTAATTTACAAGTGAGAGGGTTTAGTTTGCAATTCCAAATGCCGGAGGGAGGTCATACGTCTCAGTTCCAAGTGCTCGCCAGGATGTCTAAGCTAATGTCTATCGAAGAAAATCACACTACCGTGCAGTTGCGGGGACATATTGAGAACTGTTCATATAGAGATGCAGTCACTATTTTTTTTAAAGTAAAACTGCTTTATTAAATATTATCTCATTCCTTCCTTTAATGAGTATAAAATATATGTCTCATTTCTTCTTGTAATGAACATTGTAACCCTTTTGCTAGGAAGTGATATTTGGTCAAATAAGAGCGTTTCTAACTCAACAGAACTACTGACAGTGTCATCCTGTGGTCATGTGACTGGGGTTCATTTCTCGTTGTGACGCATACATCTTTGTCTCTCCATTGACTTAACCTTCGGTGTGTTATTACTCTCAAAATCCAACATGTTGATGCCTTCGCTACAGCTGCTTATTCTTCTTCATTTATTCATTATTTTATTCACTGTTTAAGCTGTTAATCCATCATCTTCCACCCATCTTTATCAGTGCATATACCAGGTATAATAAATCTGGAGAACAGTATATCTCTGTGGAACCTACGTTGTTTGTGTGTGTGCGTCTTGAACATTTGACACAAACTTGTAAAATAGACAACACATAAAACGAAATTATCTGATGTCATCATCAGAAACTATCTGATGTAAATGTGTATTGTATTTTATAAATATCTTAAACTTCTTAAAACGTAAATATTTTCTGTCTAATAGACAACTTAAAATAAGTGGTGTGTTGTAAAGATGTTTCTTTGTCAGAACTTAACAAGAAACTACAGAACAAATACCAGGTTCAATATGAACAGATAGCTCATGTGGCTCAAGAAGTGTTGTTACAAGCCAGTTGGATGTCAAAGTATATTTCTACAACAGACCTTCACGCCAGACTGGCAATGCCCTCGCCACACGTGACCTCTGTAACAGAGCGTTTGGCACCAAAGAGTTACGGGTAGGTCTGAGTGGTGTGGGTCACAGGGTGCGAGAGGCTGCACATCACACTGAATGTGGTACTCGCCTGCTCGCCTGCTCCCGCACAATGAACGACCCAGAGGTCACACAAACAATTTCAAGCATATATCAATGTATCAAGATGAAGCAAAGACGATGAGTTGAAGACCTGACGAAGCAGTCTGGTGACGACTACTGACTTGTGGAGCAAATTTCAAATAAACCGGCTTGATTTTCATAATATATGTAGTAAACATTGTTGACACTTCAGCGTAAAACGAATAAAATCAAAACTTGTCAAAAAACATGATAGCAGCAATATTGCTACACAAGCCATGAAACGGACCAAACTCTCTAGAAGCAAAGGAAATATGAAACCTGCAAAAGTAAAACTAATAAATAAAATAGCATGAAGTAAAGAGGGACAATCTCAGCACAAGGGAAAGAAGAAAGGATCATGAAAAGATTATTGAAACGTAAAAACCTCTAACGGAGTCGGGTAATGTTATGGAAACAAATGTTTTGGAAAATAAAGAGAACAAAAAGAATGAAGCGAGTATAATAACCTTAGGTAAATGGAAGGCAATCTGATCGCATTTTCCCATACCAGGCAGCAGACCAAAATAATGAAAGCTGTGCGGATTTTTTTCTGTCCCATGATTTTGGAAGGAGGTAGCATCATTTATCATTATATCTTGCCCATCCTTTCCGCTTTCTGACCTGTAAGTAGAAATTACTACCCTACTCGACAAGATGGATTATCGCACTTGGAGGCCACACGCACTTTCTTTTTTATTTTTTTTATTAATGGTGGGTGTGCCGTGGACCAATCCTGTGGCCAGTGCACTGCACCTAGTTGTTACTGTGCCTGTAGTTTATGTGATTTTGTCTCGCGTGCCTGTAGAATCTACTGTTTTTTATCACTTCCTCCAAACCAGCGACTGAGAGTACACACGCTTCTGCCAGTCCTTTGTGGTAGGCGAGGGCGGACGGTACGTCTTCGCGCCAACTCTCGACGGTAAAAGGAAAAGCAACGGCAACACGTGAAAAGGCATCGAACAGTGTGGTCCATCTTGTAACCACACACTACATATCCTCTTGTCTGTCTCTTTCTTTCTTTCTCTCTCTGCGCTCTATACGTGTGGGATGGGAGGGGAAGGATGGTGGCTGCCTTTCAATATAAAATTTATTTTGTTACACGCAAATCGACCTAGGTATTATAGGAAATTGCAAGGTTACGAACCGTGTGGTGAATGAATGAATTCATTTGCACACATTCTTTTTTTTTTAAAGACTGGTGTAATGAGATGAAATGAAAATGCCCGGATGTGGCTTTTGCACTGCAGCAGAGTGATATTTCCTTTTCAATTAGATCTTGTACAGCACATTTAGGGTCTTTCCTGAGTACTCAATGCCTTTTTCATGTTGTAATTGCCTTTCAGCAAGTCCTTTTAGTGTCATTCTCATCATGGCGGGACTTCCAGTTCAAGGCAATTGTATCTGGACTTAAAAGGGAGCCACAATGGCAGCAATCGCATGAAATCTCCATCGCTATAAATCTGTCCTTCTGGCAGTTCTCCGGGTCGGATGATCCGTGCTTTGAAAAGAATTATGAACAAGTATTGCACTTCCTAATCTAGCAATCGTTTTTGGTGTTGTTTTTCGTGGTTGTTTCGCTAAAAAAATGTTCAGACCTAATTCTTAGAAGCTGCTAAGAAGTCTTTTTTTTGCGAAATACAACAAATATTTTAGCAGCCAGTCCAATGGAAGATTAACTTTTTAGGATACAGATATATTTATGAATGGTTTGTAGTTGTCGCTGTTGTTGCTGCTGTTGATTTATTATAGGGTAAGTTTTATTTCAGTGAAGAGGCATGTTGTTTCCACAAACTTTTCAAAACTAAAATTTCTAGTGCATTTGTTGTGTCGTTGTTTTGACAAAGAAAAAGATCTTTTGGTCTTTTGTGGTTACTGGAAACAAAGACACCAATCTGAGATTGACCAAACTTAAAGAATATGAATGTTTATATCCTTTTAGGATTTGTCACAAGGAACAAATGTCAATTTACTGATAAGGCTCAACGGTTATCAGAGGCTGCTCAAGAGAATAAATCCTATTGAGCCAGTTCTAGGAAAACGGAAGTTACATGATAGAGTTTTGGAACAAAAAGTCAGGAAACATCTTCCAGGAGTGATAAATAATTTAAAACTAAAGAGTTACCACCATGATGATGAGAACAGACATACAAACCTGCAGACATAAACAAACAGCGGGAGAAAGAAACAGTGGTGGTAGATGTACATTTTGCGCAAGATAAAAGAAATTTGGGGAAAAAAAGAGACCGAAGTGCCTGAAAGCCGTCACATTATATACACTTAGTAGAGATAAGAAGAGAATGTGAATGCACGAAATTCCCGCTCATCTATTGGCCATAAAAAATGCCACGGAGTGAGAGGAGTCGAAACAGCTGCCAGGGTCCGACTGTATCCGCTGGCACCTCTCATTTGACTTGCTTTGATCTTGACCAGTCTCATCAAGGGCGCGAGGGCGTGCCACCACGAGGGCTGTGGACCATCGAGCAAGAAAACCTTAAGACTAATTTGCTATTTGATGTAATGGAATCTCATGGCAAGATATGCAAATAAAAAGGGCATGATGTCAAGCAAACAGCAAGCGGAGACCATGGGACAAGTCGATGCAAATTTGCATACATAAATATATATCTAATGTACCTCGGCTAGTCGAGCCTTGTATGAGCCACACTGCGTGTCTGCCCCAGTCTCCGGGTCTGTTTTGTCTCCCTGTCTGGTTATCTACCACGCCCAGGCGACCACCCACCCGACCTGCGGTCCATCAGGCTCCCGCCCTCTCTCCCCCACCCTATCTCTCTTTCCCCTGTCTGCTCTCCCATCTATCTCTGATGTATGTCACAGGTTTTTGCCCATGCAAGTAACAGGCAAACTTTGCCGCATCTGTACATACATACACACGTACAAGCACTCTAACACATGCATGCACACATACAAGCACTCTAAAAGCACCGTATACACATCCATGAACACACAGAAATACATATGTGTCAATCAGGTAAATATTAATAATCTTGCCTTGGTGAATACCGACGGTCATGTAAATATTAAAGATCAACCTGAATGGTTTGTATTTTTTGCAGATATCGGTAGATATAGGCGATATAAACCTAGCCTGTAAATTTCAGCTTCCAAAACCCATCCGCTAATTAATTATCCTCTAGTAAAGCACGTGATTCATACCTGAGATCAACAAGCGCCGCTAACAGTACACTACGTCACACTAACAGTATACTACGTCACACTAACAGTGTACTACGTCACACTAACAGTGTACTACGTCACGTTGGTACACCATTCACAACACTGCCAGCCATCAACACCAATCAGAACGACTGTTTAGGTTATTCGGACGTTGAAAGTCTGCATTTCTCGTGCTAAAGAAGCAATTTTTTTCAGAACCACGAGAAATGCAGCTGCCAGCGTTCAAATAAAATCGTTCATTCTCTCTCTCCCCTTGGTGTTGACTACAAGCAATGTTGTGAATGGTGCACCAACGTGACGTAGTACAGTGTTATCAGCGCTCTTTGATCCCAGGTGCGAATCGTAGCAGATTATTAACGGATGGGTTTTGGAGGCTGAATTTTACAGGTTAGTTTTATATCGCCTATTTCTCCCTATATCTGAAAAAAACCACAAACCATTCTGGATGGTCTTTAATAAGCTTTCATAGATGCGTGGTCACATAAACAATCCTTAACTGTTGCTGCAAACATAATCTTCCTGAGATTTATAGTGACATCAACACGCGTGACACTAACTTTTCTCTTTTGTCTACCTCCTGGGAAGGACAAAAGCAAATCTAATGCCCGTGCGCATGAGCAAACCTGAAAGAGACACAAGGGCGAGACATCCTCAGTTCCTCATCAAAAGATTCTGACATCTCGTTGAAATAAGCCCGAGCCTGGCCTCATATAAAGACGAAGCTCGATGGTGCGCAGGCAGCATAGCCTGCAGCCTCCACTGGTCAACGCCAAACCGACAGCCACGCATTAGCAACGGGACCTGCAGCGCCCTCTGTGTTTGCAGAAACACTCCTGGCGACTTGTGGCCGAGGGTTGACTAAAAGATTCTGATTACCTGTTATGAAAGTTGTCAACGAAAATGTTTGCCAAAGGCGTGGTGCTTATCTTTTTTTCTCGCTTTAGCCGTTAGGTAAAGTATACGTCGGCCATCTTAGCGAGTCAGCAGGCAGTGTACGTATGGCTGTATGTACACTGTGTGCGAGCGTGTGCGTGCGTCTGCATGAGTGTGTGTAGGTGTTTTCAGCTAACAGTTCATTTCTCTGGCATATCGTGTTTACTCAGCTTACCCAGCTTCGACAGAGTAGATTTATTCTGCTAACTCTCTCAGCTAATACTATTGTCAACTTTTGGTTGTCGTTTCATTGAGTCATACGCGGTTTTAGTGTAGAGAAATAATGAAACATGGACTATTGATGACCCCTAATCTGACGGGGTGAGAGATTATCTTTACCAATCGGGGCACGAAGTTTCGAGGGAACAAACAAACTGTTATTGACTCCGATCACGTGATCGCAACATTCAGATGATGAGTTCAACTCGTACGTAACATGGAGACTAGTGACTAAAGTATAGCTTCTCATAATACAGTATCACTATAGTATGACTACAGTATAGTTTATCATAATTCGGTATCATAGTCAGTATTACAGTCAACATAACAGTGTAATTAAACATTTTCACTTATTGTCAGAAACAACCATTTGAAGCGGAAAATAGCTCGAGATACATTTTAAGTGCATTTTAAAGGAACTTTCTTACAACGTTTAGAGCTGTGATCAAAGTATCTATCAAGACAGTTAAGGTTTGAATCATTGTCAAAAAAAAACCCCAAAAAATAGTCAGCGTAAAGTATGATGGTTGGGTTTTATACTGAATTGGCAAAATATCTAGTCTCGATAAGATCATATAAATAGTGACAGTGGAAAAGATGTATTTCATCATTTTGCGCTGTCTGCTAAAGAGGATATTTTAAGTTTAACTCCGAAGTAGTCACGTATCTGTAACTATAAGTCCAGAGTTAAGAAATTCCCATACAAACGCTACATAAAGAATCTGCCAGAATGTTGATTTTGGTTTTAGTATTTAGTATTTATATGTACTTTGACTGGCTTGTTACTTAATGCCCATATTTTTTCTGTCTGCCATGTGACCGCTGTTACTGAGTACAATAATATTTGACTTTACTAGGTTTACTGTAAGGTTTAGTATTTCAACACTTAGCTTATTTTAAAGGTCAATGGAAATATCAGAAAGCAATGCTATATCATCAGCAAACACTAGACTGAAGATTTCGATAAGATGAGGGTAAATGGATGTCATGTTTAACACTTTGAGCAATATCCTGTCCTAAAATTTAAATACGACTGGGTGGTAATTCCTTGTTTCAGGCCTTGGAGACAGAAAACGAAATCAGAGAGTTTATCTTTAAGCGTACACGTGCCTTTAGGATCGTGTAAATTGTCTTTAAAACACGAGACATGTTCGCTTAGATACCCTTTCATTCGCAGCACTTGCCATAATGTACAGCAAGAAAAGTCAAAGGCTTTCTGCAAGTCTATGAAGTCTACAGCTCATTTCTTATTTCGTAAGTGTTGCTGTAGTCTTGAAACTTGCGTAAAAATAAGGTCTATTGTGTCAATGATTGTACCATTCTTCCATTGGTATACTATTTTGCTTATTTTACGTTGAAAAGTTTTAAAGCTTATCAAAATATGTCAGAGTCACTCATACTATTTTCTAGGTTTCTAATAGTTTCTAAGTTGAAATGAGTTTTCCTGAGAGAAGTTAAATTGCTGTACATCTCTTTCTTTTCATCATAAGATCTAAGGTTTTCTTCTGTGTGCGTCTGCCTAAACTATAAGAGCGCTCTTCTGGCTACTTTCTTCTCATGTGATATTCCCTATTGAGCCATTCATTCCTTCTATTACACCTTACTCGACACCTTACTGTCATGCTCGCGTTTGTAAAATCATGGCTTTACCTCTATATAGATTTTCTAAAGGCTCAGAGGACTGACGATTAAATAGATATATATATATAAGATTAGGATACCATGTTTCTCGATAACATTGGTCTGTTATCAGTGCATACCCGTTCTTGAGTATAAGGTGCATACCGATTGTAGATGCTGCTACTCAAAACGTTCATCAACAATTCATTTACTTGACAAATATACAACACTTCTAACAAAGAATACAATAGTTTTCATAGCTATACCAGTGTGATTTGTATGTTAAATGATAATTTTTGTCACCATCGCGTTTCCCGTTTATAATGAAGAAAAACCTAAACAAAGTTCTCACAACCGTTTACCATAACCGTTTAAAGTCTGGTCTTGGGACTGCCGAGGACTGAGGGAGTATGAATTCTTCTGTAACAGTAAGTCTGCTACAAGGTCAGTATGTACAGTAGTTTTGTTACAGGTTCTCGCATTCAAGTCGCCGCATCTAATGACTGCAGCTCGTCCGAATTTTGTAGAACTTTCAGGCAATGCTCCAGAATGGACATAGCATTATTAAAACCAGACACCTCGCAGAAGTGAGTTTCAATGGGAGATAAATGTGTGTGAATAAGGTACAAATCTATGTGCATACCAAATAGCAGTCTTAAAATTTTCTTCACAATATGTTCATAATGTATGTCAATTCTTTTAATGAATCTGCTAAAATCTTTCTTCCCTTAAAGCATAACCTCCCCCTGATCACTGGCCCTGATATGACTTTTTTTCATAAATCGTAAAACATTCTTGCATAGTAAACTGGACTCATTTAACATTATCAGTTTCATCGAAGCATAAAACATTCAATTTAAAAGGGGAAATACGTGGCAGTGTTGCCAGCGAATCTCTCTTGCCCTCCCTATCATAGATAATCTATAGATAACTATAGATACTCAAATCACGGCGTTGTCCACGTTTGTTTTTCACACTATGTGTCGTAATTTCTTCTCTGCAGTATTCTTTTATTTGGAGCCAGCGGTAACAGGATGCAGAAAATATCCAAAGTAAATATCTTCCGACCAGCAGACAATACGTAACATAGCACACAACCAATGTTGCTGCCGAGTGTGGGGAGGATTAGACCAACGATGTAGATGTGATCAGTTATTAACAAACCACACACTCTCTCTCACACACACACACACAGCCACATTGACAGTCGGCTTTATTTATAAGATAGACTAAATCGCATGTCATAACTTTCTGAATTTTTCCTTTCTCAGTCTGTCAGTCGGTCAGTTTTTTACAAAGAACTTTTATGCAATCCATATTCTATTATATAAAATATATTTTTAATGAAAACAAAAGTGTTAGTATTAGATCGTCAAACATACTTAGAAATGATCAGAAAAACACTTCTTCAAATCGATCTTTCTTTTAACTACTAGAAAAATTTCAAACAGCATCAATAACAATAAATAAGATACAGCAAATATAAACAAACCTCAGCACGTGAAGCTTTTGATGTCCGTGTGTCGTCTGCTATCATTTCACGACAAATTTCTCTCCTGGTCATCACAGCCGAGTAGCACCGCAGTTGTGAGTTCCAGCTCCTGCCAGAAGCTTCTAAGTAGACGGCGCTTAATGGTTTCAGTGTAGTTGCTTGAGCAACGCTCCCAGTGAAAGCAACACATCCAACACTCACCTGCAGCTTGTAAAGAAGAAAGTGTCTAATGTCCTTTATTTGCCGCACTTAGGAAATCAGTTCTGTGTTAGACTTTTTTTGTTTCACAGTAAATAAAATCGTTAAGTCGGCTCACGGACACAGTAAGGTGTGATGACGTCACGAGGGTTGGCAACCAATGATCAATCCAGGTGAGTGACTTGTTCTGTGTGCAAGTCATGGAGTATTATTACCAACGCTGCTGAACAGCAATACACGAGCCTCGATAAAGCAATATCCATGCTGTACTACAGCAAAACAGCAGCAGTACAGCAATATCAACAATCCCCATGCCTGTGTTGCTGGGTCGTCTTCCCCAGGTCGGCCACTTGACCTGTCTCTAGGTCCCAGCGCTCTCTAAACAAACTGCGTTAGTCAGGATCGTGCACTTGGAGCAATATGTGTTGCTTTACGGACACTTATGCCTACACTTGTATACCTCCAGATATCGCTGTTGTATGCTCGCCTTCACAAAGCGAGCACCGAGTTATTAGCAGCGTGGTGACCGTCAGGTGGGGAAGACAACTCTCACCTGTTTACTTTTCCCCAAGCGTAAATCACGTCCGTTGTTTCGCTAGTTTGTTTACTTTGACATGCTAGCATGCTGAGCGGTACTGCTTGGATTTTCGCGCCAGAGAGCGTGACAGCAAGAGGAGAGACTCAGATGCCGCCACTCACCGTCTCCACCGTCCGTGTGGCCTGCAGCCGGCTGGGCAGGGGAGGCGACTGGCGTGCGATGGCAAACCTCTCTCGTTACATCCTCTAAGAAAGACCTACACTGGGAGCACGCACTGCGTCGTTAGGGAGGCGCTAACGGGCCAGGGATCTGTGGCTGGCCACGAGTGGTGCTGATATCAACCCGAGGTGGAGGGAGTCGCCTTTATGATCTGCTCATGACGCATAAGGGGACATTGCTTTCCTGTCATGATATATGGCTCATGCCTTTAATGAATGACTGGATCATTATGTTTAGATGAGCTCAGTGAAAGTTTCATTATCTTCCGTATATTAGGGCACGGTTAATGGTCTCATCCAAAGCGAAATTACTTTATGTCTCATATTCTGCTATTGATCTCCTGTTTACAACACCAACCCATGTAGGTGTCATCTCCATTTTTTACACATTAATTTTACCAACGTATTGCTGTTTATTTATCTCTCATACACTTCTCTCTTCTTCCCTTTCTCTCTCTATTCCTAAACTCTTTCTCTCGTTATATCTCACTCTGCTTACCAGACTGTAGGTATTTATTCATATGTTTATCACAGTTCTCTCGTGCTATCTCTCTGGCCAGCCCTCATCGAGTTTTAGCCTCGTCCAAATGTTGCACATGAAAAGTGTGATTGATGGCTGTACTTTCCCAGACAACAGGCGAGGATGCTTTAGTAAGTCTCGAGATATTTTATGTAGGTGACTTATGAATGGAACACTGCTGACAGGACGATTGACATTAGGAAAGAGTAGAATTTCCAACCGATGAGTCTGCAGGATTTTGAGCTTCACGTGTATGAGTTCATTACAGAGAAAGTGAGTGTGTGCGCGTTCGTGGGTTCGTTAGTGCATTTGCATGTTTGTGTTTTAACTACAGCAACCTTGTTGACTCATTAGTATATTAAGGTATGATAATTATTAAGCAGCAAGCACAATACAGCAAATGAAAATATTGGATGACTAGTCTACAACAATGATTGTCAGTATTTCATGAAAAACAGATTGTATACTAAGAGACAAAGATCAAGCAATTCCTTAAAGTGGCCGCCACAACACTTAAAGGGAGCCAGCAAAACGGAATGGACCTGACTTTTCAAAAGGAAGCGACACTGTTCCTGGCGTTAGGGGAGTATTCTGGGAAGAACTGGTCTCCTAGAGGAATCACTCCGCCGAGTGGATGGAAGGGAGGAGTGGGATCGATTCTCCAAATGCATGAACATATCGGTTAAACGAAGGCGACTACAGAAAGGGAGGTAAGCGAATGGCGACATGTAGAATTCGGCCCGTAATGGCCAGAAAGTGGCAGGGCCATCACAGCAATCTGCAGCAAGGTCTGAAGGATACGGGATGAGATGGGGGGACACAGGGAATCATTCGCTGCAACTCACACCTACTCACCATTTAGCGAGTATGAGTCGCGCTCAACCTTCACTGGCCCCATTTCCCCTCTCCCCGATCCCTGATCTACATGAACACCACTGTCAAGTGAACTGACTCTCTGAACGGGTCAGTTAATATCCCCACAGAGGTTGACGGCTTTATTTCTCCATCATCCATTTTACACTTCTTATACATATCATCTTTTTCCAAAAAAACGTAACAGATTGTCTCCCGTGTGTGTGAGAGAGAAATTGAGACAGCATTTGATTTGAGTGTAGGTGAATGCATTTGTAAAATGTGAATTGTAAAATGTGAATTATGCGATGATGTGAATAAGTGTATGCTCGTGCGACCCAATGTAACTACTCCAAATTCACCATTGCTTGTGGGATGCGGCGCTTTAAAAAATAATTATTTATTCATATGTAAGAATTGTTGCTATTTTAATTCTTGCTTTATCTCTTCCTGTTTCTCTATTGTTCTATGATATACAATATATATATATTGTTTCATCTATTTGTTAACATAATTATGCAGAGAAAGCACGTTTGTTATGTATGCGTCACACCATTGCCCTAATATTGCTGCAGTGATTCTCTCATCATACTTTTCCTTGAACCTATGACCGGCTCTGCTTTTCTTTAGCTTATGTACCATCGTTTACTGAATTTGTTATCGTTTCCCCACGTACTTCATCCATCTGCTTTCGATAGCGTTTGCATCAACTGGCGCTACCTTGATGTTGTTGCTCTGCTGATGTAGGTAAACTTGTAACAACAATATTAAGTCTGTCTTCATCGCTACGCACATTCGTCTGTAGCAATAGGCTTTTCAACAGTCTACTAAGGAGAAGCTATACTTGCTCCAGCATGCAAGCGATATGGAGATGATGTGTAATACGAATAAAAGCATCACGGGAGCGGCGGTCTGTACTGCAGGTGTCGCTGCTATTAGTCGTATTGGAGAAGCGCGCGACCATTCAGGGGCCTAGGATGCTTTATCACTCATGCACGCGCGGTAGGAGGGGAAACGGCTGCAACAGCAGCACCGAGACCGGGAGGGAGAAGGAGGCAACGACAGCAGGCAACCGTACTGTGATGGATGGCGAGATGCACAGAGAGGCCAGCTCGCTGAAGGTAAACACCAAACTAGCGCCAACCTGTCGTGGGCTGGCGGAATTCTCTTCAACCCTCACTGCAAAACGCAGATAACATTTTGTTGAAAGCCACGATGAAACTTTCTCTGCGTCAGCGGACATTTGAAACAGATATATGTAAAGGGACTAGGTAACTGTACAGTCAGCACTTGCTCATTCAAAGTCACAAGGTTGACCTCTCATCCAACAAGTCATCCCAGAAAAGTGTGTCTGGTCATTGTCGTCCATTATCTTGCGTGTTTATTCCTAACATGCAACAATATATACACATTTCTTATGTGATTCACGAAAGGCAGAAATTACACAATTTGCTCCCATATGCAAATCTAGTTCAAGAAATGGGTCAGTGGTACTCGTCATGTGACGAGAATTGTATTTTCTGGTATTAAACAGAAAAAAAGAACATGAACTCCTATGTTCAACGCTAGCTTGACCTTTCTCGCTGACAGGAAGATTTGTTAATAAACATAGCTCTCAGCAGTTATTGGAGGCCACTGATCGATGAGACGATTGACTAATCAGAGTGGCTCGCCACACATCTTCAGTGCGACTTTGTCTGGTAGTCGATGCGACTACTGCATGTCCGCCCGCTCGCGCCACGCAGCGTAACGTCAATAGGACGAGTCTCCGTGATCTACTCCGGGGTCAAGCCTCTGGTCACGTGATCCTCTTTAGAGTACGATCGAACAGATACAATGTCAGATACTCCACTAGTTTCCCGTCTTCACACAAGCACCTTCTCTCTGACCTCGTGTCGGCTTTTAAATTAAACACCACAGATGACTTTGCAGATATATCTGAATTAAATAAGACAACCTGAAACAAAGTTGTTCTTTGTTAGTTATACATACAACATTTCAAGGATAGCAAGAACTGATCACCTACAGCTCTCTGATGTGTCACTTGTGAATATCGTCTCACTTTTTAACTATTGTCTTTTGATGAAATCTTTCGAACAGTCCATTATCAAAAAGGATTTTTGAATGACAAACGAACACTCGAGTATTTCTTTTAACCGTTCCCAAAATAAGATTTAGCCAGATTAAAGGAGAGAATAAAGGTTGGTGTCGGGTATTTGTCATATGGCATGTGTCCCCTGAGACAGGTAGAACCTTCGATGCATTCCTTAGACTCAGTTCTGTGACTAACGCAAAATAAAGCCGGAAATAGCAACAAATGGCATCTTTATCTGATTTTTACGTCCGCGTCAGCAGACGACAGCTTTTATGTTCATTCCACGAGCGAGCATTGCCAAGCACACATCTCACATCTTTTGTGTATACAAATGCAAACAGAATAAACATAAGCAAATGAAATAAAGTCCATCTGCATTAAAGGTTTCAGCAGGTGCATACATGACATAGGCTACCCCAGGAACCTTAGTTGTGAAGCGAGAGTAGCGTTGTCTGGACCCCGCAGGTGTTTTTCTCCCTGTATTCGTAGTTATAAAGCAGTGGCAAAGATACCCTGAGGTAAAAAAAAATGAAATAATGTCTGGGCATCGCATTGTAGCTACGGTAACAACATGCTTTTCCTTGAGTTGCTTGCGTTGCCTAAGTGCTACAGCTTCCTCTTGTTTCATTATTATATCCCTTGGTGTTTCCTAGCACCAAAGAAACATCAGACCTCGACAAGGCTCGTAACCGAGTAACGAACCGTATCTTTAAAAAAAAAAAGCAGGTCGTAGAAGAGACTAAGGAGATCACTAACTTATCAGGCCATAACCCCGACAGGCTTCATACATAAGTGACATCGTTGTTTGACCCTAAATTAAAGATCTTGACTCCTCGAGTGCGAGGAGAGGTCAAGTTATTGAGACACGGGGTGAAGGCTATAAAACTCTGTACAGCAGTGTGCGAACGTCACCAGGTGTCGTTTGGAGGTAAAGTTCGCGAGCAACAGCGGCACTCCATCCCTGTGAGCACTCCTTGCTCGTGTGGCGGTTGACCAGGTAACTGCCACGTTCTACGGTCAGGTCAAGCTGCAGGTCGCCAACAAGACCCGGGAGAGACCTTTGACGTTGACGGATTATGTAACAGGCAACTACTCCATCACGGAGCCCACAAGCCAGCAAACTAACTGTTGCTAATCCTAGCCCTGTAATACCTGCTGCCACTCAATGTTGTTATCGTCGTATCACGATAACACCAGATACAGGACAGCATTGCACACTCAGTTATTTTCAGGCTGCGTCAAGGTGTGGTACATCTCCCTCGACAAAATCGGTGGAATTCTGATGAACAGGTTCGCGGTGAAGTGTTAACATACCTTTACAGTTGTAAAGGTGCAGTTCACGGTGTAATGTTGACATTTAGTTTTCATTGCAGTTTTCATTGTGCAATGTTGACATGTAATGTAATTTTGACAAATTTACCGGTGATGGAATACTTTACCATAGATGAATAAATTACAGAAAAAGTCAGTGTTCTTTCCATATAGGTGCTTTTATATGTGCGTTTTCTAGTTTTTGTTTATTTACTTTTGTTTGTTAATTTCTTCTGAAGATAGTTTCCACTGTTTGCTCGCGTGCCTGCACGTGTTAGCCTTTGGGTTTGGCTTCTGGTTAAGGATATGGTTTGAGTGTGGTGTTGGCTTTTACTTAGGGTAAAGGTTACCGTTTGTTTTCCCACAACCAAGTAATAACATACACATATCTACACGAAGACATACATATAGACACACACAAACAAATGTAAATATAAACACACACAGTTTGTCATTGACCTTTACTAGCGATACCAATAACACATTGAAATATTTCAGCTAATTTTAACACTTCTTCAGTAAATTAACTTTGATTGTTTAAGACCAATTATATCTCAGTGCGCCTTGGTGTATTTTATTGGTCTTGAAAAAAATGTTCGCTCCCTGCAGTTTTTCAGCTATATAATGCACGTTCCGCGATATGGTGATGATAGTTTTTCCAGTCCAAATTACTTTTTCTCTTAAGACAATGCCTATAAAACTTAAAATTCTGGAGGAGGAACTCATAACCTCAGGGATTAAAAGATAGCATGGATCACATAAAAGTCGTGACGGCAGTAAAAAAGTTGTTATCGACAATCACGACAGTAACTTAGGTTGACATGCACTAATCATACATATTAATACAGCCTGCACCCATGCACACTTGCAGTACACGTAACTACACATCAGACAACGACAGGTAAGAAGCAAACAGTATGAAAAAGGTTATTTTTAATATATATATTGTAAATTACCAAGTCATAATGCTCACGAGACCACTTGATTAAGTTCATAAAAATGTGAAAGCTCAATTTTGTGTCGCTCATATTAATGACCATAAACATAGCTTTTATTCCAGGCTGGGGTCCAAAGGCTTTAAAACTTTGCGAAATGGCTGGCCAGGAATATATTTAGCGGAAAGCTTGCTAACTGAAACTGTTTGCATGTAATTTCCGCCGATTTCAATGCATGTTTTGATGCCGCACACCCAGTTTGCAATGCACAACTAAAAATTCTCTGCCGTTGAGTAACAGTTTCCCCAGGACAACTGTCATTGGCGATCAGCATAATGGAAGCTCCTCCCTATTACCCTGATTAAGCCCCTTGTGACTTCTGCCTTTTTTGCCCAAATCGCGTGGACGAGAAATGTCGTGACCGAGCCTGTCATCTTGACTTTGTAAAGCTTTCGAAGGAAATGCCTCACAAAATACTTGCATGCAAACTCAGCTGCAGCGTGGACCTGCACAGTAAATGAGCTGCAAAAATCAAGATATTAATCTCTTCCCTTTAAAAAAAAAAAGGTAAGACCGCGTGTATAAAGTGAGGAAGTAAAAGACTTGTGAACGTCTAACCGCGATTGCCATGACAAAGGGAGATGACTGTGAGATCTGATGTCAGACATTTGAAGCAAACTATCGCCAAGTCCATCCGCTCCTTCCTTTCCTTTGTTTATTCCCCTTCGTTCCTTCCAGGCATCTACTAGATGTACGTAGAGTTGTTTTCACTTGCAGATGGGGGCAATGGGAACAAGAGTGATGTCCCTTCGCCTTACCAGGGTTGTGGGGACTAGATGTACTTGTTCACTTTTTTTTTTTTCTTTTCTTGTAGTGCCCTTAGGATTTTCGTCTTTATTGTCTGCTGAACTGTGATTTGACTGCAGTCGCCTGCTACTGTTCTGGACTGTTGACTGAGTCTGAGCCCCAACCGCCCTACCTGCGCCATCTCGACTCCGGGCATTCGTTTGCTGGATTAATTCTCCAAGGCCTTGCAGTTGTCCCTGCGGTACATTTTCCAAACAACATTTTTCCAGCTACTTTGGATTGTAGACCCACGTGAGCGAACACGAGTGGACTTCCTCTCATCTGTTGTCTAGAACCCTGTCTCCTGCTTCATTCCTTCTCTGTGCGTTTATATATTTTCTTTGTAAAGCCTTTGAGTTAGTCTTTTGACTGTATTGTAAAGAGCCAGATAAATTCCCATTGTTGTTATTTAGCCTAAGAAAGGAAGTGGTCTACTGGCTACCATAACTTGTCTGCTTTAGTTATGCTAATACCATTTTATCATTTATATTGCCACGTCTGTATGTATGTATCAATGTAACATGTTATCACTTATATTGTCTCTGGTCACTTGCCTTCTTTACATCTGCTAGCATCCACAAGTGTTCTAGCTGCTTACAGTTGGCACTACTGTTACATTTGCTTACAGTTCGTACATGTAGTCAATAGTATCTTATCTGGATCATATATGGATTGCATTGGTATCTATTTCTGTTGAATCTCATCTGACTACAGGTGACAGGGGTATTTATTTGTGTTCATGTTGGATAAAAGTGTAAATATTGCATTACAATTTCAGTTACCTTTCCCAAAATGTTCAAATGTATTTAGTTTAAAGATTTATTCTCGAGTCGGCCTTATGCTAAATCTCTGACTTCAGCAAAGGTAGGTGACTGAGCCTTTAATTATCATTTGCGGAGGTAAAACTGTGCTCGACGCTAATTTAGTCTGTTCTTCCGCCTCTCCCCTTACTCCTATCTCTTGCCCTGCTGTTCTCTCTCTCTTGATAGGTATATGTATGTGTACACGTGTATGAGCGAGGTAGAGAGAGAAGTATGTAAGGAAATAGATGACCATGAAGCGAGGGAGCCCAGACAGGAGAAAGATTACCCCAGAAAGGTGGTTAACCTGCTTCATTTGATGGTGACAGACCCAATTAGGCACCACCAGCTCTGCCTGATGCTCGATCTCACTTACGACCGAGTGGACTGGAGGCGCGTCCCAAGCGAGTTGCAGACGCCGGCGATTGCCGCCTATAGGCAGGCGGGCAGACCGCTGCTTGGTCTGTTTGGATAACTGCAGGAACCAGCACTACCGACGACAGAATGAAGAAGTAGAGCAATTAGAAAATTTGTCGAGAAGGAATTATATATATGATTGGCGCGCATCCTGCCAGGTTTTAGCTGGTTTTTAATGCCGAGATTTCTCAGGCAGCGTCTAAAATATTTCACGAGAAATTGAGCAGACATATAATTTCCCTGCCAATTATTAGTCTCCGAGTTATTCCAATTAAACGCTGCATTTCAGGTAAATGTTTAATTTTTTTATTATTTCTTACTACGTTACATAGAAATTATAGATTTTACATTGCTTTACGATTAGTACAGTCATTGCCGCAGACAATTGAAATCCTTTAAATTTCGCTCTTTAAATAATTGTATGCATCCATAACTTTTATGACGAATGTAAGACTACGACTTCTTAAAGTCAAAATAATTTCTGAGGTAATAACTTATGTCTTTCCCTTTGACTTTTGATGTAAATTTATAACACATCTGAAAACTACTGAAAGTGTGCATTAGTCCCAAGCAACGGTGGAGTCATCATGGCCTTGTTCATATCGGGCCATGAACTCTAGTGATGTGTCCTACGGGCAAAACCCTTAGACGACATCTGACGCCTGATCTTCGTGGCCGTCAGCACCTGACGTTTGACTAGGTGAGATCCGAATTTCAGCAAAGAACACATCAACAACAGTATCTGCGAGCGGAAATGAGGTTCATGACCATACAGTAAAGAAATTTTGTCTCGCTCTCAGATAGGATGCTGCTCGTGACTTTCGAGAGATTTGCCAGCAAAGAAAATTTACAATGATCCCCGTCACACCTCTACTTATAACTGGCCGAAATCTGTGAGTTGTTTGTTTACTGTACTGCGTACAACAGAGTACCATTGTATGTCAAACTGATGGAAGCAAATCAGCGAATGTGTACACTACAACTGCTGCTAAGAATGGTTTGTGGTATGTGGACTGTTCTTGTCAAAAGCGCTGTGTGTCAATGGTCAGCTCCTGCTGGACTACAACACAGAGCATCCGCCATCGCCTGACTACGCAGAAGCCATCTCTGGTACTTGGTGTGGGAAATAAAACAGGAATACTTAGACTTGCTTCTCAAAAGTAATCTTTCAAACATCCCACAGCTTCAATTTACGGCAAATTAGGGGTTTGCCTCTTAGTCAGGGAATGTCTTGATTGCCTTTCTTCAATATCTCGCCTGAGCTCCTCTGTGTTGTGTCTACAGACCTGCACATTCCGTTGTCGGCAACTGTCAAAGTTCAGAGAATATCTGTAAAGTCACATGAGATCGCTGTCCTGTCAGCGTTTAGGAAACAGTGATATATCAGAAGAGGCAGACAATGACAATTCAAAAACATGCCGAAATCAAAGAACTTGCAATTGTGCTGATACACACAGTCGGCTTCTCGATTATTATAATTTCGTCATACTTTATTATCTTGATCGTATGGTGTTTTCTTACTTTCGTTTTTTTTATGTAGCTGACTGAGGTAATAATGATTTTGTTTACTTTCAAATTTTCTCGTCTCCATAACTGTAATTTAAAATATTTTGTAAGCGATGTTTACAGAGTTCACTAAGAGTACTTGTTAAAACACCTTTACTCACTGGTGTCTACATTCTCGCTGTTTTACACAGACAAGACCACTGTTTCTTTTGTGACTAGTGTTGCAGACAAGGGTCAGCATCATGTCAAGGTTACAAAATCACTCACCAATTTCAACATCACAAAAATTCTCTAAAATCACAAATATGTTGAAGCATAAGCTATGCTCTAGAACATGAACTCAAGTTCCAGAACTGCATCAGGTTCAAGCATTGCGGATTGTTCCTAAAACATTTATCTCAGTCTAGGAGTTTACTTACCATTCCCACCACATCAGTAACCTGTCAATAGCGTGGCTGTAGCTGTCATTATTTGAATGTCTGGTAATATGAGATCCCCGGAACGACCTCGTCGTACATGTGAGCGTCCCTTGGGGGGAGCCACCAGCCCTGAGTTACAGGCTGACCTATCCGAGCTTCTGGTCGGGAAAGTTGCTAAGACACCTTCCCTCCTTTTGATGTAGTGAGATGATATTGTGGAAGTAAAATTTACACATTCTTACCGCACAGCGGCCCTCTTCGTCACACGACCTCTTTCTGACTCGGGAAGGAGGGCCAGAACAATGAGCCGGGGGAGAGGGTAGGAGGAAGAGGGGGGCAACTTGGAGAAGAGAATCACGAATAACACTGGGAGCTGAGGACAGACACGGCGGTAGTGGTGGCTGTAGTATACAGTGATAATGGTAATGTCTCTATTATCAGGAAATGTTTTCTATCTTACTGGTAAACTGATACATCAGTTACAGAGATTTACATCAAAATCATTAATAAATGTGACCTGACACACTCCAGACGAAGAAAACAAGTTATATTTTAATGTATTGCCAAACCGCGACATCTATCGCGATGATCATAATTGTGTTTTTTTTCTAAATCATGTGAACTGTGAAAGATAACAGATTTTATAATCCGCTAAGATCTGAAAAGAGCTAATATAAGACCAAGCATTTATTTATCACGGGTATACAGTAGTTGGTGTTGAAGTCCTGCATAGAATGCCGCCATTGTGATAGTAAACCTCCCATACAATTGCGTGTTTCTCTCACACCAGCCATTTTGCTGTTATTTTCATTACTTTGTGGGGAGAACGGAAATGAGTCAAGTCGCTAGGGACATTGCGTTTTAGATGGTTTAAAGTATTAGCTCTCTTCTAAACATTTTGTTGTGAAATTTCTCAACAGTAGTTTGTTGTTTTTCTTTTCTCTGTGTCCCCAGACAGCCAACTTTACATCCAATTACATTTGCTGTCAACACCAGTGATGTCACAGTCAATAAGTTGTCTGTAAAAACCAAACATGGTAATGAGCTCTTTCTGTAGAGAACAGGATTTGCTGGTTGTATCGGATGCCATGCCGTTAATTCAAACGTTCGCTCTCTCCACGTGACGCAGGGCATGATCTGTTTTGGAACTTGAGTACATTCTACATAAAATGAGCTTTAAAATTTTTTTTACTCATTTCATTGTTCATTGTCATCAGCACTATCAGCAACACCTTCTTTATCAGATTTGTTTTTCCTTTTAATTCTAATGCTCGAGTGAAGGTTTCGGTCCCTACGAGTGCTGCACTGTAGGATTGGACGGAAGGGGAATGGTGGAGGGACGAGGGAGAGGCTAAGGCCAGGTGGAGGTCTTGAGGGACAGAGTCGGGGGGAGGGGCTGAGTCTCACTGCCAGCTGGCCAGAGAATTACATTAGTAGAGACTCTTCAATTCAGCTCAATTCCCAAGAGTCTGCTCAGTCTGCTCTCGTTTTTCGGCAGGGTCACCACTTGTCACCGCAGCCGAGCTCTTGAAAACCGCTTCCAGTCCTGAGAATTTACATTTTATTACAAGTCTGGGTCGATGTGTTTGGAGTTTTGTCCCCTAGACACCTTCACGGCTGTGTAAGTAGGCCTGAGTTAGACCGATATTTCGTCGATCCATTTTGAATTTCGATGAACTCGTCCATCTTTCTCTCTCTCCCCACAACCCTCACTTCTCTCTCTCCCCACCCCCTCTCTCTCTCTTGATCTCTTTCCTGCTCTTTCTAACCCTTCCTTCCTCTCTCCCCCTCTGTACCTTTTCTCTTCTATTTCCCTTAATCAATTTCTCTCCTTTTTTTTTCTTTCTTTGTTCACTCATTTTCTTTTTTTCTAGTCCTTTCCGTGCATGTTTAAAAACTGAGCTTTATGACACCTGATCCGAAATGATGCGACATCGAACTCATTTTGTAAAGTAAAATCTCAATAGCAAGTTCTTTACTTTTACCTGTAGTTTTGCTATCAGACGTTATTATCTTGTTTTTCCATCTCGTAATCTCAATTATTAAATGCTTTCTTGAATCTTGTAAAGTAACAGTCCTACATCTCTCCCCTGTATGTCTTCTGCACCCACCGCTTTCACCTAGTGGTAACATACACTCCACAGAATAACATGTACAGTCTTCTTATAGCTGCAGGCTGTATGTGAAAAAATCTGATCACTACGTTTGTTCATTGACTCAAACAAGTTACAATCGACAGTGTTCTACACAAATCATAAGCCCTAGACAAACTATAAATGAATAAATATCTACCTGGAAATGCGTATCAAATGCGAGGTAGTAAAAAAGAATTTATTATCACTTTTTGACAACACATGCGGTAGATTATGGATGCAATCATAAAACCGTTGTGTAGCAGACGACATTTTTCAGCATCGGTATTCTTCAGAAAGCAATAATTATTTCTGTTAAGTAAATTCTGTGAAAATGGACCTTGCTTTATCCGGTGCAAATTTGACAGACGAGTTACCAGGCCATCTGTAACGGTAATTAGTGCAAATTACAAATTATCGCGGATAATCACGCTCCACCATCTCCACGCTTCGCTTTAGTGGCCTTCGTCATTTCCGCCTGGTGGCGCTCGCTTCGCTGTTACCTCGGAAATTTCCTGATGTCGCGTCTTGTGTATTCAGTATCTTTGGTCTAATTTCAGTTAGTGCGAGGACGAAAGGAAGAAAAAAAGATGGAGGTGAGCAAGTGAAAGAGTCGTTTGGCTGGCAAGCTCCAGCATTTAACTTTCAACTGTTATTTCCGCCTTCACTCGCAGCATCCTGCCTCTGCCGCCAACAATGAGCTGCGAACATAACCAGTTCGGAGAAAAGAAATCGAGTAAACTATTTCACTGAAGCCGCGAATAAATGAGATTGAGTCAAATAAAATAAAGCTGGAAGAGTAAGCGGCAGAAATCAACCCGGGCAAAGCAGGGTGTCCTGGCTAGACAAACATCAGACATAATCCCTGCGTCTTCCTTCAGACCCTGGAGCCATTTGATTAACTGGCAAATTTTATGCTATTAATTTCACAAGGTACCTTTTAAATTAATCTACAAATAAATGTTTAAATAAATAAACGGTATTGTGTTCCCTGTGAGGCATAGTCTGCTCAAAAAGAATAGGAAACAGGGTGACTGGTATGGTTGCTTGCTGTTAATGAAGCGCTTGATGATGTACAGACCGCGACTGCCAGACTCGTGTACTTAATCAGCAAGGATACACTCCCTCAGCTTCAAAGCCGCATTGTCAGTAAGACATAATTTCATTGTTAAAATAATATCATGGTGTGTCTGGTCACATTTTCTAGGTTAACTTTCTGTCGTGTCTATCATCAAATTCACTTCATGTTAAATTAATTAAATAACTAAATTGCCGTACTTGTATCCGCTGTAATGTCTTTTAATTTACAGTCTAAATAATTATAAAAGGAGAGACATAAAGAACATTATACAGAAAAAAAGTTGTGTGTTGATAATAACAACATAAATGAAAAATATTTTTGGATATTTACACTACGTACTCAAAATAGCACAACCACAAAAGAACTGATCAATAAAAACAGAAATAACGAGATTTAAAGAAAACAGAAAAAATAAAAAAAGGAATGTAGTCAGCCAGCGTGTCAATAATTCTATTAAATGAATTTGTTAGCTGCAAGTGGGCAAAAAAGTCACAGAAATGAATATAAAATAAGAATCCAAAAAAGTCACATAACAAGAAGAAATGTCTTCGTTCTTGCTTAAAGGTCAAAGGTTGCTTAAACGCCGTCGTTCGATCACTTCATGCTTGTCTCATGTAGAGAAATAATTAGAGATTTCTGGCAGTTGACGTGCAGGCGCCTGCAGTTCAGAGTTATCTGCCCTCTGGGAGGTTATTAGACATTTTGCTTGCTTGCTATTGCGTAAGGTAAGAACCAGCCCCCAGGGGTCTGCCTTCCTCCTTCTTCTCTGTCAGAAGAGAAAAGACGGGAAGAGTGGAGGGAAAAGAAGGAAGGACAAGCTATTGCTTCTGTTACTGTTGTTTGTTTGTTACTACTATGTTTCTGTTACTGTTGTGTGTTGTCTGCAATATTACTGCAATGTTTCTGTTACTACTATGTGGATGTGTTACTGTTGTATGTTTGATACCACTGTGTATCTGTTACTCTTTTGTTTTAAATCGGTCTTCTTTATCTAGTTGTGACCAGGAGCACACAACAACATCGTCATCATCATCGTCGTCGTCGTCGTCGTCGTCGTCATCGTCGTCGTCATCAGTCACAAGACTTTCTTGCTACCAGCTCAGCTTTCTGGCATACGCTGAGATCTGACGATCGGTTTTTCTCTGAATATTGCCTGACCATTTTTTTCCTATTAATTTTTACTCTTTTTATATTGCTGCCTGAAGACTTGTCTTTGTAAGGCCGATCATCTTACGATATAACTTAACCATTTTTACTGTGAATATTTTCACTGTGATCTAAAGTCTTTGGTAGTGCTCAGTCATCTGTCACATAAACTTGCTATCATTAAAAGTTATAGCAAGGAAAGATATAAAGAAAAAAATGACCATTAAAGAGACAACAATCAAGAGCAAGAAAGAAAGGAGAGTTAATCACACGTGAGAGAGGCAATAGCACATCAAAGAAAAACTGGAATCATGGTTAAACCTTATGTGACTGACTGATGGGAGAGGAGGAGCAAGAGAAGAAAAATGCAGACAAAAATAGAACTAAGGTTCCAGTGCATGTCTTTGTTGTTCTATATATTCACCATTGCTTGAGGAATTTTGCGTTTATTTCCCTTTTGCAGATAGATACTTATATCAAGATGCTCTTGCACGTTCGTGAACACCTGGAAATGCTAAAAGGTACTTGTACATGAAGTCTACTCAAGTACTTGTACATGATGCGTACATGCAGGTACATGTAAATTGTGTATACTCAGATACTTATATATGTAGTGTATATAAATATGTATATATGAATTACTTGTACATTGTGCTTAGGTATTTGTACAGGCTGCGTAAATTATGTATGTACATTAGGTACTTTGTAAATGATGTATATTCAGCTTTTTACATGATGTTACTCAGGTACTTGCACGCGATGCGTCCGCATGTACGTGTATATATGCAGGTACGTGTACATAGTGTACTTAGGTTTTTATATGCTTACATTGTTTAGCCTGAGCCTCTTTGAATGTTATGTATACCTATACCTATCTGTCTATACCAGTTATGTCAACACTTTTACAATCTCTGTACTCTAAGGGGTCTCATATACCGGGTACTTCCATTACCCCTAACAAACGTTTAACCCGTTGTACTTCTAACAATGTGATCCAAATTAGTTCTACCATTTCTCCTTTCAAGTCGTATGTACGCGTAAACTACCTACTGTTTATGTCCTGTTTTGATATCTCTCTACACGTTTGATGTTTTTGATAGCAGATTAAATAAAACGTTTTTGCATCTCAAAGGAAAAACAATGACATCATAGTCAAATTGGTGTCAAGCTGCCAGTGCAAAACAGACTGCTCGGAATGTTACAGTTTGTGACTTGCTATGTCTTATTCAAATATAATGTAGTCAAAAAGTCTAATTGTGCAATACGTGAATAAATGGTATAATTATTATTCCGAAAAATAAGAAATAGAAATCGATAAAAATAATGTATAACAACCGTCGCGGATCGCCCCCAGCGTCGCCGGGTGCACGCTCGCAACCGCTCACACAGAGGCACGAACACACACACACACTCTCAGCCACAGGCGGGACACCACGTACCTACCGAACCTTTGATGAACATAAACCACAACAAAGACGAAATGTACGATACAAATGAGAAGTTTAATTTTAAAAAATGTAGATAAAAAGGACAGAAAGGAGAACAAAATATGAAGGTGTACCTTACCCTTACACGCACACGCAAGAAAACCGGGAACTGTCCCACGCAGACAAGAAAATGTAATGAGGGATGTTAGTAAGGGAAATAATAAAAAAGAACGCCAAACACCAGCACACACTGTGGCACAGTACTGTCAGAGTTCTTGCCCCTGAGACCTTCAGGCCTGACGTTAGATGTAGACACTGTGTAGTCTGTTGATACAGTCTCCTTCACTTTCTGTGGCTTCACGCAACGCTCTCGCGCTGACCCCACTGCCCTGTCTGTCCGATGTGCACAGGGCCCTTTGCTGGTCCACAGTCCAAGTTGACTCGTTGACCACACAACGCAGGACCGGACGACAAAGGTGACGGAACGAAGAAATGAAGGGAGGACGAAACCTAGAACGGCAGGGGCGGAAAGGGTGAAGAAGAAGAGGTGATGAAATTGAAGAAACGCAGCGACAAAAAGAACCAAAACAAAGGTTGACAAGATCACAGGAGGATACGAAAAATGTAAAAAGTTAATATGACAAGGTCGATAAAGATGAAAAAACTGTCAAAACTGTCAAAGATGTCAAAAAATGTCAAAAAACGCGTTCAAAATTCCAGTGAAGAAAACAAAGGTCTCACTGCTTTCACAACCACCAACTCCTCTCAGCGTCCTAGTAAGATGCCCCGAGGGACGCTACTCTGTGGAGTTCGCTACATTGTCTCCCAGGGGCTGGAACCAATGGCCAGCGCCCACATCACCCACGTGACGCTACAGCACGTGAAGGCTTTTAGCACCAAAACTGCGGACAGGGTTGGGAGGGGCGATGAACAGTGAACCTCCATTGTTACAACAAGCAGCAGACTCAGCATCAAGCAGACGACGCGTGACGTAGCAGGGACATGACGTCAGGCGTTGCTACAGTCAGCGAGAAAAGGCCTTGACCTTTTTACCCTGCGAACCAGATAAAAATAGCCTGGAATATGACGTCAGACGTCGTCTGCTGTAAGCGGCCTTTCTGATGAGTCCAAGCGTTGAGAGAAACACAGGCACAGAAACATGTCTGATGCGACAGCATCCTATCTTCATATAAAAACAAATGCACGATCATTTGTAAGAGAATTGCATTAAAAACAATGTGTTTTCTTCATTTGACAAAAGTCTTATTTGTGTTGTACCGTGATAAGTCCAGCTTTTGCTATCTCCGATTATCTGAATAAACAGCAAGATATCATTTAACATGGTTATGACCTCATGGCAGGCAGTAACAACGAACTTCAGGATTTGACGGACAGACTCTCCAGGCGAGCGGGGGCCTATGGCATGGAAATAAGCTCAGAAAAAAGCAAAGTAATGATTATTTCCACCACCGACAACAGCAGCAACATCGTCATGAACGGCCAGAAACTGGAGGAGGTCAACAGCTTCAAGTACTTGGGTGCCACCCTGACTAGAGATGGTTGCTGTACAGCAGAGATCCGTATCAGGATTGGTATGGCAACATCCGCAATGTCCAGGCTGGAGAGGATCTGGCGAAGCAACTCAATCAGCTTCAGTACCAAGCACAGGCTGTACAAGTCCCTCGTAGTGTCAATCCTTCTCTACGGCTGCGAGACTTGGACGCTGCTTGCCGCAACGGAGAAGAAACTCCAGGCCTTTGAGAACAAGTGCCTGAGAAAGCTGCTCCGCATCTCGTACCGCGAACACAAGACCAACGCATACGTACGGAGCACCGTAACCTCCCTCGTGGGCCCACATGAGCCCCTTCTGGCAACAGTGAAGCGGCGCAAGCTCGCCTGGTTCGGTCACGTCACCCGCCACAACACCCTGTCCAAGACGATCCTACAAGGAACCCTCGAAGGGAGCCGTCGTCGTGGTCGTCCGAGGAAAAGCTGGGTCACCAACATCAAAGAATGGACCGAACGTGAGATGCCAGACCTGCTCTCATCTGCTCAAGACAGGACCGGGTGGAAAATTCTGTCTGTTGCTGCTGCCAGACGGTCCCCCCTACGCCCGGACCGGGCATGGGATTGACCTGACCTGACCTGATGACCTGGTGTGCTCAAACTCAAACAGACATAGCACTGGTTTTCTTGACCTCAAAATTCCTCTCAAGAAAAATCCTCTCACCTTCCATCACTTTCCACCTTTCCTTTTCTTCTATCTCCCTCCCATGGTGACCTAGTGTTTTCCTTTGCTCTTTCTCTGTTTCTATCGCCATGGCCACCTCTCTCTCACATGGGAAGCTAGTTTTTCCCTCCTCAGTCCCTCGCTCGTTCTCATGGAGAGCTAGTCTCCGCTATCTTTCCCTTCCTATCCTATCCGTCTTTTCTCCCATTTTGTTTTTGTTGTGTTGTTTGGAAATGGGGAGGGGGTTCAATATCGATCAGTTGAATAAAAAGAATTTGTACTAAACCGTTTACTGAGAGTGCCGCACATCGCAAGTGTATGAAGGACAAAGATGGCGGGGAAGTACTGTGGTCTTATCTGCGGAGGCCTTGGGCAACAGCTGCAAGGCTCGCTAATAAACACATGCACCGAGATAAGGCTAATTACCAATGCCCTTTGCTGTATCCTCCACCAGGAATCTTTGTAAAGGCCACGACCATGTTTTTTATCCATTTGTGTTAGAAAAGCAGGCAACTGTTGGAAGTCGCAGACGTACTCCGCTCCACTAGGACACAGTTCAGACCCACCATGCAGCGGCTCGTTACATTTGATAAAAAAAATTTGCTTCTTGACCAAATACCTCCCAGTTCTTGTAACCACTCAGAACATTTCATCAGTCACTATATGACGGGAGGGAATTTCAATTCTTTAATATCTTTACTGACCCAAAGCCACAAAGAGTTAGCAATCCTTTGTGTCAAAAAGAATTTTTATGTCTATGGTGTGGGATATATCTCTATAGTAAAATGTGTCTATAGTACAACGTCGATAGAATATGTTTAGCTGTTAGTAAAGATCTATAGTAACATACTCATTTTTGCTTTTCAAGTTTTTTTTTTTAAATTCTGATGTTAATGATCAAGATACTTGCAGCCATGTGGAGAGTTACTGTCACGATTGTATTGGTTACTTGCATGTTTGAAATATTCGACACACAATTACCAACGACTTCATCCTTTTTCTGGCAGTTAGGACAGTCTGTTTATTTTCGTACGTTCTTCAATTGAGCGGCTTCGTCCGATATAAAAAAGTATCTAGTCAACGAAAGTGTGATGAATTAGAAATGGCCAAAGCAAAAAAACCTTGCACGTAAAAGCTCCATCAACACAGGGTATAATAAACTTTTTGAATCTGATACAAATAGTCCATGGTGCTTAAATGCCTTGGCCGAAAATAACTTAGAAATTTGATTTTATGCAGAGATAAGGAAATTAATTAGTTGGTAAATCCATGAACATAATAATCACAGAAAAAAGACCTGGACCTAACAACTCAAACACCATATAGATACATTGGCTTCTAGAAGTGTACATGCACAAAAATGTAGAAGACAGAAATTTTGCACTGAACAAAATTCTATCCCTTCCTCCTTCGTCCTCCTACTCGTCCTCCTCTTCCTCCTCCTCTCTGTCTCTCTGTCTCTCTGTCTCTCTCTCTCTCCAGAGGATGTTCCAGCTAGAAACCCATCAAATTCCCGCGCGAATAGTGTTATCAACTCTACTATGGATGCGTGCAATAAGCACTAACCTCTGAAATTTCTCACTGCAACATCGAAGAACTAGCCAATGTGTATAAACCAGATTGATTGATGCGTGGCAGAAAGAGGACAGGAAAAAAAGCAGATGCCTCCCGGTCACTGTTTATCTCGCTTTGCACGTCACACAAGCAGTGGTTTGTCTCGCTGCTTCTCTACAGGTGAAGACAAGCAGTGGTGTACCTCACTGGCTTCTCTACAGGTGAAGTCGTGGAAAAGCTACACATCGGCCGCTACCTGAAGCCACACACCTGCACAATAACTCACCTCTAGTAACATCACACAGGTAATACTGCTCCACGTACCTCAGCTCCAAAGAGCTTAAAAAAACACCAACACAAACTGCTTACTCCTTACCATTATTTTATAATACTATACAGGTTAATTATCATCAGTTTGGTCTTTTACGGGAGAACATTTCCCACATCACAAAAGGCTCATATTTTCATAAATCAAAGGTAAACAAGAGTTTTGTATTTCTTCCCTCTCAGTCGTCTGGGACATTAACTCTTCAATCTTTCGCACATAAGCAAGGGTGGGTACTGCCGTGCACTAGTAGGTATTTGTGGTTTTCAGAGTTCTGCAAGAAGGACAACAAGAAACTTCATCAAATAACCAGACTAATGAACAACTCCTCAGGCCATTGAATATGAAAGCCTCCCCTCTATGGTCAGAAGGAACAAAGAACCATTTGGAGTTGAAATAACTAGGTTTTTAATACATACAAAAATGATCATAAATGCTTTCTTGAAAGACCGGTCAAAGCTTATTAAGCAGGGGCCTCATAGAAAATTCCTCCTGTTCTGCATGCAGACAGGCTGTCCAACGTACAGGCAACCCCTGCTGTGCTCCTTAGGGACTGAAAAGAATCAGGTGTTTGACATCTGTTTTGAAAAGTGATAACAAGCCTGCAGATACGTTGAAAACGAGAGCTCTCAATATCGTTGCAATAACATTTGCATGTCCATTTCATCAACGTTAACATTTTTCCTGTCATCGATCGAGGCTGGAGATGTGAGATCCAGTCAAACGGTTCGAATGATAAAGTAGCAGCTGCCTCTCTCGGCTGAACCCTTCAAAGCATGAAATGTTCTAGAAAACGAAAGAACAGACGGCTGGAGAGCTGTAGGCCAAAGTGGGAATGAAATTTATATTCTTGCTGTTTATCCATATGACTGCGTGTGCCAAGGTGATCAGCGGTTGGAGTGTGCTTGTGGAGGTCCGCGGGGCTGGGTGGATTGGGGGGACATCGATTGCGCCTCTTGAAGCCTCGTTTGTCGGTGCAACGCCTGGCTCTAACGTGCAGCACATTTGCTAGAAGACGAGGACGATGAGCTGCACCATGTGCTAGCCTTGTCTGTCACCTTGTCAGCAAAGACAGAACTTCATCAAAGCACACGGACATAACTCAAAAGCCATCAAACAATTCAAGAAGATAGAGAGGCAGAGAGCTTGACAGAGAGGTGGTGGAGGGAGTGGGGAGTAGCAGCACCCGCCTCACACTGTTATATCACAAGATGCAGAGGAACCTTCTTCACATTTTCTTATGGTCACCACTTAAACACAATAATTGTTGGCTTTAATCGGTTCAGGTTTTTAACATCGCTGCAAGCTTTGATAGACATTATTTGCAAAGAACATCCGATGAGCAATTGTCACGTACCGTTTGCTTGTCACGGGACCATGTCTAAGCAAATGGAATACTTTTCATCCGTGTGTGTGTGTGTGTGTGCGAGAGAGAGAGAAAGAAAGAGAGAGAGAAGAATGTCAAGCTCTGTAATGTCTGTAACTGAAAGGTCAGTGACATGAATGACGAATACCCCTTAGTAGTAAGTTGAGAACTCACAGGATGTCTGTGAAAGACGTCTCCATCAGTTACACGAAGAGAGAGAGAGAGAAAAAAAAAGAAGAACTGTTATGCAAATTGATTCGTGCAATCAGACCCTGACCCTTATTCTCAGTCCATCGATTTCTGCCTCTCGCCGGCATGCAACACCAGCACAGGCGCCACAACGTGGGAGGGCGGTGAGTGTCATGGAGAGGAGAGCCACGACCAGCATCTCTCTCTCTCACACACACACACACAGAGCATGATGGACACACGTCACGTTTTGTGACCACTACGTTACTGTGACGTCCATCTTTACGACGTAGTTTCTCTCCCCATGATGCGTTAGTGGCAGACTAACCGTCATTGTCAGCCATTTGCCTGCTCTACTGTCGTCATGACTATATATAGCCCTGTGCTAGCTCATTGACCGTCACGGCTTTAACTGATCACACATATATCAGTAAGCTTATGGTAAGCACAAATGTACAAGCTTGTAACAACGTAGTCTATCACTAGCTTTATGACATTCACTGAGATGGTCAGTAATATGAAACCATACTGTTATTATAATGACCAGAAGAATATTGTGTATCTAGTACAGCGTCTAACCCCAATGACTGCCATTAGCATGTAATCGTGAACATTGAAACACCATGAGACCCGTCATAGTTACATCATTTCTCGTTGCCACTCTTTGGTCTCGTTGATATTCTATGATCCTCAGACGTCGGGTAATGAACTTTCGATACTGCAACCGATCGGCCGCCCTGGAGTTCAGGTCTCCGAGCGACTTTCCAGACCACTCCAACACATTGGTAAGCCACAGTTTCCTCTGCTTCCCTACTCGCCTCTTACCCCTAACAGTTCCCGAAATCCGGCCTGCTCTTCAGCCAAAAGCGACTCTGCGACCGCTGTCAAATGGCGCTGGAGCACATGCAGCATAACTTTGCTGGCATGACAAATCAGGCTTATCGTTCGGTAGTTCTCGCACTTGGTGCTACTTCCTGACTTTGGTAGCGGTACAACGACCGACCGCAACCATTCCCTCGGCCACTGCTTCGTTCGCCAGATTTCGCGACATATTTTGGTCAGCACGTCTGTCAGCTCTTCGCCCCCACCCTTGATGAGCTCCGCCGGTACATTATCGATTCCAGCCGCTTTCTTCGGCTGCATACCTCTGATGGCTGCCTCAACCTCCGCCTTTAGGACTTGTAAGTCCGGTATCTCATCTGCGGGAGGTCTTGCCCCTTCGAGGACGGTCACATCCTTCTCGATAGGGGCGTTGTACAGCTCTCGGCAATACTCGGTGAATCGATTGAGTATCTCGGCTTTGCCTTTCACCAGTTTGCCGCTCTTGTTCTCAATTTTCGTAATGCCCTTTCGCGGCCCATCTTGGGTGAGGGTTCGTACCGCAGCAAATGCTTTCCTAAAGTCGCCCCATTTGACTCCCTCATCGACTTCGTCACACTTTGCGTTTAGCCACGCTTCCCTTGCGGCCGCTATGTTTTTCTGCACTTCCCAGTGCACTCTTCTGTACTTCGCGTCGGCCTCAGGACTTCCCCGCCTTTTTGTCTTCAAGGCTTTCCTTAGCTCACAAAGTCTGAGGACTTTCTTGGTGATCCAAGGCACCTTGGTTGGCGGTTTCCTCCCTAGCACTTTATCTGCCGAGGAGTGAAGCACCTGCTTGACGTTTTCCGCGAGAGCGTCGACGTCAAGATCAGTGTCAAGTAGGTTGAGGGCAGAAAACCTGCCTCCCACTTCGACCCGAAAAGCCGCTGCGTAGCCAGGGTTATCGAGTTTCTCCGTGCACCAGCGAATGCGTCTACTGTTCTCTCGTTTTTGCTGTGAAACTTTCAGGCGCAGGGAAGCCATCACGAGTTTATGGTCTGACCCGATGTCCGCACCCGGGTACACTCGTCACCCTGCCTGCAGTAGGCCTGAACGAGAGCTCTGGGGGACCAGCACATAGTTGATCTGGTTCTTGACCGCGCCATCGGGTGAAGACCAGGTCGCCAGCCTTGAGGGTTTGTGTGGGAAGATCGTGTTTGCCAGAGTCAGTTTATGGGCCCCGGCGAACTCTAGCAGACGTCTTCCGCAGTCGTTGGTCGTTCCAAGACCGAACCCACTCTTCAAATGAGGCAATTCTCCCGTGATGCCCTTCCATCAATTCCATTGTTTCAACATTGCGACCAACTTTCTTTAATCGCCCCCAAGACGTGCTTGAGTTGTCCGCTGAGCACCTGCGGATCGCTAGTTGGCATCGTTTATGGTCAGAACTACGACGGTATCTGATCGTCCTCGAACCTCTGACTTTCGTGCTTGGCAAATGCTTTCGCAGTTGTTCGTCTTGCGATGATCCAAGAATTTCACCTCTAACACCGCAATACGGATGCCC
>SRHC01000193.1:55596-94151 GCA_004794325.1 Pomacea maculata
GAACCTGCTCCAGAGTTTTCCCGTTCAGTTTAATGTCAGCCTCTGCTGGACTGATTGCGTTCACCAGAACCTTACTTTTCTCCGTGCTGACGTGCATCCCATACTGGTTCGCGCATGTACTCACGCGATTGGTAAGGTCCTGCAATTCTTCGTTGCTGCCTGCAATTAGGGCTATATCGTCAGCAAATCGAAGATTGCTTAGCGGTCTCCCTCCGATCGACACTGAGGGTTCATGGTCTTCCAATGCGTTGCGCATCACCTTCTCTAAGTAGATGTTGAACAGCACGGGAGAAAGAGGACAGCCCTGGCGGACGCCCACAGTCATGGGGAAGGGCTCCCCCAACTTGTTTTGCAACTGAACGGAACTGGTAGATCCATCATAGAGGCCTATGATAGTCCGGATAAGACCCTCATCCACCTGGAATGACCGGAGGGTGTCCCATAGCCCCTCGTGCCAGACCCGATCGAACGCCTTTTTGAAGTCCACAAGGTTTGGTGAATTGGAAATCCATGCTGCATGTGCTTTTCCACTATGACTCTCAGGCTGAATATCTGTTCGATCGTACTTCGGCCAGCCCGAAATCCGGCCTGCTCTTCAGCCAAAAGCGACTCTGCGACCGCTGTCAAACGGCACTGGAGCACACGCAGCATAACTTTGCTGGCATGACAAATCAGGCTTATCGTTCGGTAGTTCTCGCACTTGGTGTTACTTCCTGACTTTGGTAGCGGTACAACGACCGACCGCAACCATTCCCTCGGCCACTGCTTCGTTCGCCAGATTTCGCGACATATTTTGGTCAGCACGTCTGTCAGCTCTTCGCCCCCACCCTTGATGAGCTCCGCCGGTACATTATCGATTCCAGCCGCTTTCCTCGGCTGCATATCTCTGATGGCTGCCTCAACCTCCGCCTTTAGGACTTGTAAGTCCGGTATCTCATCTTCGAGGACGGTCACATCCTTCTCGATAGGGGCGTTGTACAGCTCTCGGCAATACTCGGTGAATCGATTGAGTATCTCGGCTTTGCCTTTCACCAGTTTGCCGCTCTTGTTCTCAATTTTCGTGATGCCCTTGCGGCCGCTATGTTTTTCTGCACTTCCCGGTGCACTCTTCTGTACTTCGCGTCGGCCTCAGGACTTCCCCGCCTTTTTGTCTTCAAGGCTTTCCTTAGCTCACAAAGTCTGAGGACTTTCTTGGTGATCCAAGGCACCTTGGTTGGCGGTTTCCTCCCTAGCACTTTATCTGCCGAGGAGTGAAGCACCTGCTTGACGTTTTCCGCGAGAGGGTCGACGTCAAGATCAGTGTCAAGTAGGCCTGAACGACAGCTCTGGGGGATCAGCACATAGTCGATCTGGTTCTTGACCGCGCCATCGGGTGAAGACCAGGTCGCCAGGCTTGAGGGCTTGTGTGGGAAGATCATGTTTGCAAGAGTCAGTTTATGGGCCTTCCGCAGTCGTTGGTCGTTCCAAGACCGAACCCACTCTTCAAATGAGGCAATTCTCCCATGAATTCTCCATTGTTTCAACATTGCGACCAACTTTCTTCAATCGCCCCCAAGACGTGCTTGAGTTGTCCGCTGAGCACCTGCGGATCGCTAGTTGGCATCGTTTATGGTCAGAACTACGACGGTATCTGATCGTCTTCGAACCTCTGACTTTCGTTCTTGACTAATGAAAACATGCTTGGCAAATGCTTTCGCAGTTGTTCGTCTTGCGATGATCCAAGAATTTCACCTCTAACACCGCAATACGGATGCCCCCGTCTGTCCCTCTTAATCATTACCTCGTGTTCCGAAAACCAGCAAAATAGAACCGAGGTCCTATTCCATTATTCCATGCACCATTATTCAGGCTGACGAGCCTGCTTTGAACACTCTAATTTCTTCAAAGTAAACGTTCCGGCCGCCCATAACGCTCAGCGAAGAGCACCATGGACGGAGAGACCGGAGATAAACGGAGGATGGGACGCCCAAAAACCGACGCGACCCCGCGAAGAGCCGCGCCAGCCCAGGCTTCGCGCAGTGACCGTCGCGAGACGGACCGCACGCCCATGCCTGAGATCCAACTACGAGCTTTTTAATCGCAACAACTTTAATATACACTATTGGAGCTGGAACCTGACCCTCCCAAGGCACCAGGCCCTCCGCACCTGACCCTCCCAAGGCACCAGGCCCTCCGGGCACCAGACCCTCTTCATTGCACCAGACCCTCCCATTCAAATGGTTTTGGGAAAATTTTTTTTTTTTGCACCAGACCCTCCTCTCTGCACCAGACCCTCCCATGCAAATGGTTTGGGGAAAATTATTTCTAAGTTTTACCACACCCTCCCTCTTCCGCGACTTGGCGAAAAGCAGGTTCCGAAGCTGCGTCACTGCCAAACATCGATTTAACGTCATGAACAAATTTTAAATGTTGTGCACTAGACTCTCTTCTTTGCTCCAGACCCTCCTGTTCAACTGGTTTGGCGAAAATTAGTTGTAAGTTTTGCAATAGAATTTTCCGTGATATGGTGAAAAACAGGCAACCCTCAGCTTTAAATGCAAAAGTGAAGTAGCTTGAGCTAGATTAAGAATGATTGTTTAGCGGGCTATTCCCGATTTGTTATTCTGGGTCTTCTCCCCTAGTCTGACTAAGTCTCTAATTAAGATGCTTTTTCACAAGCGACAGGCCAGCGGTACATGGGTACAGGCACTGGACGCATCCCACCCGGAGCTTCGTTTCAAGTTGCTTCGGTTTACGGCTGCCCTCTCAGCCTGCAAGTATTGTTAAGGGTTGCCGACGCTGTGCTTGGTTTTGCTCACAGTCGCGGCCGTGGTACCACCGCGTACCATCGTTGGCAGTTCGAGAGGAATATCATTCACGTTACATCCTTTCCTTCGGGTTGATTTTGCGGCAGTGTTATTGGGTAGGGCCATAAAGGACCCCCCCGTGGGCACTGAATGTTTCTTAACTAATGCCTCGGCTACCGAATAAACCTCCGACTTCCATCCGGTTTCTGCCGGTGGTGTCCTGAGGCTATCCTCGTCAATTCCTGTAATTTCAGAGTTGCAACCATATAAGCTGCTCGCAGAGGCGATGATAGAACACCTCCGGAGCGCTAGTTGGCATCGTTTATGGTCAGAACGACGACGGTATCTGATCGTCTTCGAAACATCTGACTTCCGTTCTTGACTAATGGCAAATGCTTTCGCAGTTGTTCGTCTTGCGATGATCCAAGAATTTCACCTCTGACATTGGCTTTACGGGTGCCCCCGTCTCTCCCTCTTAATCATTACCTCGTGTTCCCGAAACCAGCAAAATAGAAGCGAGGTGCTATTCCATTATTCCATGCACCATTATTCAGGCTGATGAGCCTCCTTTGAACACTGGAATTTCTTCAAAGTATGCCTGAGATCCAAGTACGAGCTTTTTAATCGCAACATCTTTAATATACGCTATTGGAGCTGGAATTGCCGCGGCTGCTGGCACCAGACTTGCCCTCCAAGTGATCCTCGTTAAAGCGTTTAAAGTGTACTCATTCCAATTGAGGAGCCTCAAACGAGTTCCGTATTGTTATTTTTCGTCACTACCTCCCAGGGCTGGGAGTGGGTAAGTTGCGCGCCTGCTGCCTTCCTTGGATGTGGTAGCCGTTTCTCATGCTCCCTCTCCGGAATCGAACCCTGATTCCCCGTTACCCGTAGTCAACATGGTAGGCCTATCACGTACCATCGACATTTGATAGGGCAGACATTTGAAAGATGCGTCGCCGGCTCGAGGCCATGCGATCGGCACAAAGTTATCCAGAGTCACCAGAAGGGACGGGGCCGAAACCCCGACTGATTTTGAACTAATAAAAGCGCTCTTTCCGGGCTTTGACACCGGGTCGGAGCTGGTTTGCATGTATTAGCTCTAGAATTGCCACAGTTATCCAAGTAGAAATGGATCATCTAAGGAACCTCGACTGATTTAATGAGCCATTCGCGGTTTCACCGTACGAGGGTGTGAACTTAGACATGCATGGCTTAATCTTTGAGACAAGCATATGACTACTGGCAGGATCAACCAGAATGCTGTTTTTGTGGTTTGGAAAACCGTAACCCCCACGAAGCAGTCGCCGCGCGGAGAGGCCCCCGCGGCTCCTGCAGTCCGCGGCCGTGCAATTTTCATTCGATAAAATGCTTCTCGCTCTTTTTGCAACCGAATCATCGGTTCAAACATTCCCACTTGCTGAGCGTTCACCCGATCGACACGAGCGCGCTCTTTCACTCGAGACACAGTCAAGCGTTATTCGATACGCCGACGCGGCTGGCCGAAAGGAGCACTACGAACCCCTCTCTCTGCTCAACCAGCCCGCGCCTGAGCCGTGGGAAACGCGACAGCGAAAGCCGCGAATCGCCACCAAGCCAACCCGTACCACACCTTCTTCGGTCCGCTTCGAAACCGGCTCGCAGTAGGACGGGACGCAGACAACGATCACTTTCGACCGAGGGCGTCGCACGCCGAGCGAGCGCTCAGTTGCCGATGCAAAAATCCACAACTGGGTGAGCACTACATGGCTAATAGTAACCTTTCTCTATTTGCCATGTTCATTTTCTAGCGCCTTTCGGCACACCTGCTCCCCATATATATAGCGCCGACTTATCTCTTCCCTGCCTTGTGCCACGCCTCCCCATGCACCAGGCCCTCCGCACCAGACCCTCCGCACCAGACCCTCCGCTCAAACGAACATTTTCAAAGTTTTGCACCAGACCCTCCGCACCCGACCCTCCTCTCTAACGTACATTTTCCAAGTTTTGCACCAGACCCTCCGCACCAGACCCTCCGCTCAAACGAACATTTTCCAAGTTTTGCACCAGACCCTCGGCACCAGACCCTCCGCTCAAAGAAAAATTTCCTAAGTTTGGCACCAGACCCTCCGCACCCGACCCTCCGCACCAGACCCTCCACGACCAGCATCTCTCTCTCACACACACACACAGAGCATGATGGACACACGTCACGTTTTGTGACCACTACGTTACTGTGACGTCCATCTTCACGACGTAGTTTCTCTCCCCATGATGCGTTAGTGGCAGACTAACCGT
Organism: Pomacea maculata; assembly: GCA_004794325.1. Lineage (NCBI taxonomy): Eukaryota > Metazoa > Mollusca > Gastropoda > Architaenioglossa > Ampullariidae > Pomacea > Pomacea maculata. The sequence continues at coordinate 60,657 of SRHC01000193.1, forward strand.
CATTGTCAGCCATTTGCCTGCTCTACTGTCGTCATGACTATATATAGCCCTGGGCTAGCTCACTGACTGTCACGGCTATGATCTTTAACTGATCACACATATATCAGTAAGCTTATGGTAAGCACAAATGTACAAGCTTGTAACAACGTTAGACCCTTATTTCACTAGCAACAAGCACAGCTCCTGTCAGCGGGTGAAGATTGCTACAGCGCGCAGGATGTGGAGGGAGGATGTACACAGAATGGTTAGGGGGCGTATATTCTACCTCATTCCCAAAACATAACACACACCACCACCGCCACAACCACCACCAGCTTTGTTACGGAGAGAGAAAAAAGACGAAGGGGAAGATGGAAGGGCGCTTTAGTGTGTCACAGTCTGGTGTTTGGTGGAGGCTCCTGACGATTGCTATTTCTTGCATTCCTTTATACCTATAACGAATTGCGGACACGCGCGCTGACAACCACAAAAATCGTGTGTATACAGTCCTCCCCTAACACACCCTCACCGTCTAGAGAGAGGAAGTAAAGACGAGAAGATATGGAAAACAATTTGCAAATTAATTTCAATTACTCTAATTTTAGATTTTCGAAGAAAAACAGAGCAAGACGGGTTTTTCACTTGTTTCCTAGCAAAGTTGTCCATTACTTGTGGCTCCATAACAACGTGAGCTTTGCTTTGCGGGCAGCAACAGGGTTACAGACCCTCGCGGACATCTCGATGCCAGCACGAGGACGTACAGGATGAAGATCAGCACGGAGTGGAGCAAGTTCATGATAAACACTACTGTATCTAGCAAGGCAGAGATTCGAACGAACGGGGTAAACCTGAAGAAGATGGGTCCTTTAAGTGTCTGGGGCGCGATCATTTCCAGAGACGGTGGCTGTGCGGAGGATGTACTTCTCAGGATCAAAGCAGCGACAGCGGCGATGGCCAGACTAAAACAAATTCGGGACAGCAGAAGCGTGGGCCTCTACACCAAATTCAGGCTCTACAAGTATCTCATTGTGCCAATAATGTTTTACGGATGCGAGACGTGGACTTTGCTCAAATAACAAAAGCGACGGATCCAAGCGTTCGAGATGAAATGCTTCAGGAAACTCATCCGAATCTTCTACAGGAGATGGGTTTCTAGGAATGTCTGCTTGCTACCGTCAAGCAGCAGAAGCTGATGTGGTTCGGTCATGTCGCCGAAAACGGTCCTCCAAGAAGGCGGTGGACGAAAAGTTTGGATGACTAGCGTCAAGGAATGGACAGGCTGTTCACTGGGGAACTTTCCCAGTGCAGGTTACCTCTGTTCGATCAGATCTCAGTTACGACTGGTACTGCGGCACCAGGTACGGAATGAAATAAATAAATATAATGATCTGCACAGGTCAGCAGTGTGGGTGTCGATAAGCTGCGTTGATTAAACATATAAAACAAAAAAGACAAGAAAATAAAAATACTAAATTTAAAAACATATCTTGTTACTAAAAATTAACAACACAAAAGCAAAACATCATACACATGATACTCGCACAGAGTGTAAGCCACATCACTTACCTGCTGTTTCCACGTGAGTTTGTTTCGCTCCACACGACGTGAGACGTAGTGCGAAATACACGTACACTGTCACTACGCACATCACATGACTGCTGCCACACTCACTGTAATGTCACAAAACACGCCACGTGACTACACCTACGTTCAGGGTAATGTCATCAGCACATCACATGACTACAGTAACGTGACACAGGCTACGTCACGAGCTAACTACACCGTTGACGGTCTCCGCCTGCCTCTCACAGTACACCACAACAAGCAGCACTACAAACAACTCAAGACTTCACCTTCATCACACTGTCTTCAACTTTGTCGTCTCACTAATTAGTCTGGAACTTGCAGTATACCATAGCGGCACAAAGACAACATCCTTTGTAGTAAAATACCCAAAAATATATCATTCATTACCAACAAATTCAAAACAATGTTAAGGACATCAGACCTGAGGTGGAAAGCAATCTGGATGCAAATAATACACAAACTGTGCACAAACAATACACTGAGCCAGCCAGTCCGCTCATCGTCAGAGACCATGCCAAATAAAAAGTATTTCTTACCTGAAAATTGACTGCCCACCTCTAGGGGCAGTTCCTCAGCCATATTCTGGGCCAGGTAGAACTTGTAGTAGTCGTGGTGAATGTCCTCTTTCCCCAGCACAGCCGCCAAGCGGAGGGCGTGGTGGATGGCGTCCATGGCGATGTGGCAGTAGCGGTCCATGATCTCACGCAGACCGTCTGGGTTGTAGATCAGCTTTAACCTCAACACAACACGTGAACAAAGCCAGGAGTGGGGGAAGTGAACAAGTAGTGAAATTGTGGGGAGTGTGAAAATATGAGACTGCTGACAATAACAGTGAACATATGACCAATGTCAAACTGCGAAATAGTAATAATGTGGGACTTGTGAAGATGGCTGAAGGTGAAAATGAACTTATTTCCATGACAACAAGATGGTAAAGGAAAGAAACGTTAGGAACAAGGGTATTTCGTGAACTATTCAGCGCATGCGCAGTACGCGCTGGTCGGCGGTTGAAGGGGATGCGGGGGTCAGTTTGCTCAGCCCTCAGCCCCTAAAGTGGGGCCCGGGCAGTGTAGTGGTGAAAACAATCAAAATCAACTGCCAACAGTGTCCGCTGGAACTTCTTTGGCACTTGGAAAATATTAGCGGACAACATGTGAGTTACTGCATCGGGCATGGGTTCTAAAATAACAGCTGGCAGGGGGAGCCTTAGAAGTGTGACGATCAGCACTGTTGTAAAATAGACATTAATAAATATCTATTAAGCTGGCACAAATTAATATTGCTTTGTAATTGAAAAAAAAAATCTTTGGAGAAACGGAGAAATGTGTAGAATGATGTTTTGCTTTTTTGCCTTTAAATTTCCCCGTCATGTGCTTGCCAGATCCCGAGATATATCTATCATATATGGGGAGAGACAGCAATAAATCAGAAATAATACTTTCGTTACCGTTTTAAGAATGGCCCTCCTACACACACAAACAGGAAAAAAAGAGGGAAAACAACATTTTCTTAGCATAAAGAGGAGCTTGTTCGCATACAACTTAAGTACATGAAATATGTTCTATTGTGTGGTTCTAACCCTTAATTACTTATACAGCGGCTACTAATACTGCAATTAAAACGAAATATTTTTTTCCTATCCTTTACAATTTTCAATAGTTAACAAATTCTATTCTTCGTGTGATAAATGCAGTATAGGAAGAATTACCCAAAAGATCTAATTTCTCCTCGTGTATGGTAAAGGTAATTTAGTTAGCCACATCTCGCTTTACATAAAACAACTTCACCACTTCAGAATGGTATATCACTTTTGTATATATATATAGTGGTCATGAACATAGTGAGACATAATTAAAGTGTAAGCGTATACTAAACTATAATAAAATCTTTCATTAATGCAAAGATTCTTGATGATAGAGCAGATATTACTGTATAATGTTTGTATGCAGAAGTGATTTACAGGTAATGTGTAAATTAACAGTAATATTGTAAAGTGATTTGTATATGTATGCTATACTCGCGGCAACTCACCTGCGCCAACCAAAGTGATCCAGCAGACCTCGAATAACAACTGCCAGAGAATTGAAGTTGGTTCCCACTCTCGTCAGCATGGGGAACATGTCTGTCTTGTTCAGACCGAAGTCACCTGCCATGGCTCCAGGTGTTACTAGAGCTTTTCCCCAATACCGCACCTGGTTGAAACCAGTGTCCTCGTGAAATTAAAAGCCACCAGACAACAATACAATGTCAATCACACAATCCATACTCATATACACCTTAACAGAGAGATAGGAAGAGGAAGATTCTCTATAACCTAATGCAGCACAAATTCCTAGATAAAGAAGTTTGACAGCTTTCTCAACTGATCCTATATCGTTCATTGTTGATGACAACCTGCTATATTGTTATTTTCTTCCTACCAAAAATAAACACCATTTCTATGTTCTTACCCGAATACGTTTCCCAGTATTCGCCCACATACTGTGCCCTGTCTTGTAATACACATTGCTGTTCAGTACACAGTAGAAGACACTTGAGTGTACAAAAATAGACAACCAAACAAAATTTAAAAAAGGAAAGTAAACTTTGCTTAAAGCCTTTTTTTGCTTCCAGAGAATTTAAAGTTATCTGTGATATTACTGCCACCTTTGATACCTTAAACGTTTGAATCATCTCCCCTCCAAAACAATAGTAATGTTTTCAGCAATATTATCATGTTTACGATAAAGCTATGTGTACAGAAAAGTAATCAGACGGGGGTTAAGTTTACACGTCGAAGCCACACATAACTTCTGTACTTACTGGGGGTTTTTTTCTGCCCAGAAAGAAGCTGTTACCTTTATTTTTGTAACTCCTTTGTGTTTGCAGTGCTAGTCGTTACTGGTTGCTTAAGGAAGAACCAATTGCAGAAGGGTTGGTGACAAGGTGGCTAAAATTCCTGTCCCAGTAACAGTGAGAATCGACTGTCGTAGGTTCATATCTCGGCTCCCACATACCTCTTTCTGGACGTGAACCTGTTTACAGGGCTAACCGTCGGTGGTTTTCTCCGGGTTCTCTGCGATTTCTCCACACTGTGTATGTATGAGGCAGATAAAGTAGTTATGATTTGATTGAAGGTGAGTAAGACGTATTCGCTGCCTACTAATAAGTGTATGTTCGTGCGACTTTATGTGTGTAAGCGCCTTGAGTCCACCTTTGTTGGTGGGATAAGGTGTTCCATAAATATTCTTGTTATTATTTACACAGTCAGGAATGTTTCAATGTGTGAAGATGGTGTCTCAGAAGTCTGTATGACAAATGAATGTTGACACGACGATTTTAAATTCTCTTTATGAGTGGCGTCCTAAACTTGACACACTCTGGTTTAAGGCCAATTAGCAGTGATGTTTGCCACTTTAACACTTTAACACCAGACGCAATCAATAACTCCAGTGATGAAAGTCAGACAAAGCTGACAGAGCCATGTTGTTTTTGGCCTGCAAGACGTCAAGACACTGCTGGCTGGCTGGCTGGCTGGCTGGCTGGCAGGCTGACATTCAACACTTTCTGTATCTTGTGCCTGTAGTTACACAGTGGAGACTTCATTTTCTCCACTTTTTGTGGCCTCCTCCTTTATCACACTGACTGGGGGAAAATAGCCTGGCTCGACTTACCTGATCCTGCAAGTGTGCATCCGTTAAGGTCTTGCTGCTGTCTGTCTGACGGCCAGTTTTTATGCACGCTGCTGGAATCTAGAACCATTACCTTCCTGTCTGCCAGTCTTCTTGTACCTTGATATTCTTTGAGTCCTCGACTGGACGATGATATACAACTTACCATGTAATTTCTTGGTGTCTGTGTAAGTAGCGGTGGAGGAGCTTAACCCTTTGTTTTATTAATGTCAGTTAACAGCACCTTCTTGTTTTAAAGCCATCCATCACTCCTTGTAATAGGTGTGTTATCTGGTCAGATGTCATGATGCCAGAGTGTCGTCGATCATCGACAACTTGGACTGATGATATCTTGCAGCATCAATAACTTTTTGTCCAGTGCACCCTAAATGATATTATGTCAATGTGTGATGGTCACATGATACGGTGTAGCTAGCTACTAGTGCTGCAGTCATAGGAAAAGATTTTTAATGATATTTTAGACACATGCACAGAGAAAGGTTTGTTACTGTATATTCTGAGAACATCTGATGAATTTGAGAATATTTGATACTGGATTCTCCACAGCTGTATGTAGAATAATGATGGCGGTCGTGACGGGGTCCCGCTATTACAACCTCAACGCCCGCTGTGACGTGTTACATCACGTCTGTGACGTGTTGGGTGTGACGGTTTGTGTCTTAATTAAGTCTTTTCACAACTTCCGCTTTCTTTTTATTTCTTTGGGCTGTAAAACTGTGGTACTCTAATTGTATTTTAGTATTTAAATCAGTAATTGGAGTGTGCACTCGTTTGTGTAAGTCCATGCGTTAATGTGTATATGTGTATATGTGTATGTGAGAGAAAAAAGTAAAAAGAAAGTGAGAGATAGTGGAAAAGAGAACGTGTGTTTTTAATAATGGTTCGCTGTTTGAGCGTGTGTGATATTGGTGTGTGTGTGTGTGTGATGTGTGTAAGACTTTAATGTGTTTTAGTGTGTCAGTATTGTGTGCGATAGTTTTGTGCTACTTCAGTGAATGTGTTCTGTGAGTGAGTATAATAGTTTGTGGGAAATGTTTGTGTGTGTGTGTTTGTGTAATAGTGCTGTGTGAGATGCTGTGTGAGTATACTAATAGTATTGTGTGATAGCTTTGCATGGCTTTATGTGATAATGTTGTGTGATTGTGTTTGGCATTGCTGTGGGAGTGTCAATGCTGTGTAATGTATGTGTAATAGTGTTATGTGTGTGAAAACAATAGTGTTGTGTGGAGCATGTATAATAGTGTTGTGTTGTATGTGAGCTTGGTGCGTGATGGTGCTGTATGAGTGTATAAGAAATGCTGTGTGTGATTACCTTGTGTTATGTGTGTTTGATATTGCTGTGTTTAACAAAGTTGTGTGTTAAAAAATTGTGTTGTTTGTGTGTGTCAAATAGTATTGTGTGTGATACTGCTGTGTGAAAGTATTGTGTGAATGTCTAATAGTAGTGTGTGTTAATTTGTGTTGTTCGTGCCTGTCCAATAGTAGTGTGTTAGAGGTCAGGCTACGTGTATCTGTCTATCCTGGACCTGCCTCAAGACAAACGCATGCACTCTCACGCACTCACATGCACCTGTTTATCTTCTCATCCTTGAGAAGCAACTCACTTGAAAAGGGAGTTTGAAAAATAAAATAAATAAATACAAATACCGCTCTCTGCTAATACCTTCCTTCGAACATCTGTAAAAACCGCACGGTTTGCATTTGGTATTAAAGTCTGGAGGCAAACGAACTTTCGTGACGTAAGCAGATTGTGGATTCTTAGCAGTTTCACAAACAAAAATAATAATCAGACACTCTTTGGAAAATCTTCTCGCCTTCACAAAATTGCGCTTTTCCGTGCATAATAAAACTTTTTACAAAAACATTTTTTTTAAATCTTCGTTAGAATGTGGGCTGAAGAATGGTGGTATGGTCGCTGCTTTTAAGCCTGATGAAAGTCTTCTTCCCTGTTATAAATCAATTGAAGAATGCTGTTGGGGACAACAAATGAGATTTCTGTTTTTCAAGTTCCCCAAAAAAACCGGCAAACAACAGATTTTATTTCTAGCAAATCGCTTTTTTAGCCAAAATGAGGTCCAAATGTGACGCATACATCATTTAAAGTGTCGCTGCTTTTTACAAGAGACAAAACACTTTAAGTTGATGCTCTAACTACTCCTTTCCTTGCTAAAATAATGGGAGAAATATCTAGTACCTCATGAAGATATAAACAAAATGTGCTAATGACTGCGTCTTAAGCAGTCCTGATAGACAAGGTACTTTGAGAGTTGTCATGCAGAAGTGGACAAGAAACATTGACAGTTGTCGCGTACAAATGGACAAGGCAGGTTAACAATCATGTACAAACACTGACAAGAGAGGCCGGAGGTGAGTACTCTAGCCGGTTGAATACAATACCTGTGAGGAGCAACAAATAGCCTTTGTCCTTCAGCTGTTGAGTGGTTACTAAACTACGCTGAGAGCTGGATAAGGGGTAAGACAGGGAGAGAAGACGGGCACCTCTCACTACCCACCACAAAAAGCTGATCCTAAGGAAAGTATGATGTCTTACTTTCCAACAACCGATGGCACTAGCAGCGTTGATCACTTACCTCTCACATTTCATCTACCTATCCACCCCTATGCAAGGGAAGTCTCCAGCTACATTGATCCTCTTACACTTCAGCTGAAGATGGTGACAATCTCCAGCATCATTGATCACGTACCATTCACACTTACTTCTCCTATTTGCTTATCTATCAGCTTGTTAGCCTATTGTTTTCCTAATTCAAAGTGTACAGCACCTTTACAATCGAAAACGCCTGACACAGTCTTAGCAATCTTACCTGACGGGCTACAGGTGCAGCAGCGTAGTCACAGATGGGTCCGAAGAACACGTCTGCTGTGTTTGTGGCATAGAAATTGACTGCTTCATTCATTCCATCCGAAATGGAGCATTTAGAGTCTCGATAGCTCACATGTAACTCGTGATCGGGCAGAAGTCCCATGGTTACAATCCTTTGCAGGGCAATGTCAAACGCTGGACGAACCCGTTGGAGAGAAAACAAACGCTCCTGGTCAAAGGGAAGTAAGCATGCTAACAGAGCTTTCTTCTTAGTATGTAGATTACTTCCCCTACCAACCCTGTTGCATGCGAGTGGCGGACCTGCTTCTGTTGCTGGCGATGGTGAAGATACCGGAAAGTTTAACTCAGAATCATGCATGTGTGTAGCTATGAGCTCAAGTGATGCAGCCGTAGAAATAGGTAATACAGATGAAGAGGATACTGTCACAGGACTCTCCAGAGACACATGTACTGGCACCGGTTCTGTTGATGCCACCAGCGAGGAGGTTAAGGACACAGTGGATGACAAGGATGACAGATGGAAAGCGCTCACCCATATTATCAGCACCGACACGTGCACCTGGCTTGTGGCTTGAAGCATCTTAAACATACCAAGACATACCAGATTATCACAACTGAAACTTCGGAAAGACAGGCATGTAGACAGATAGATATACAAATAGGTCTTTGTTGAGTCTGTGTGTGGAAAAACGAAAGTTTTGCAAACTAGTGCTCTTGTCTCCACACCACTCTCCTACAGATGTATGAGACTTGCATGGGCAAAATAGGATACAAAAAACATTTGATTGAACAACCTAACTAAAACAGATTTTTAAAAAATGGAATGCAAATATGTGGACAGAAGTCAATTACACATTTCTGTTATGAACGTTTTGAAACGAAAGTGAAACAGCCACATAGACTACATTTATGTAAATACACTCACATGGTAGAAGTCATGGAATGCAGATTAAAAAAAATAAAGAAATATCAAGCTTTAAAGAAGTGTTAGAAAAAAATACCACACTTCGCCTCCTGCTGTGTAATTTTTATCACGTGACATCATACAAAAACGACTGTGAGAAAATTATAAAGGTTGTTATAGAAATAGACGCGAATCTGTGAGATTGCTGTTAGAAGGGAATTTCAACGAAAACTCTGAAACTTTTGAAAGGAATTTCAGCAAAAACCTGACACTGCTTGTATTTTATCATGCGGCGCATGTCCAAATAGAGTTTACATAATTTAGGACTTTTTGCCTAAAGATGGCTCTGTACATCTAGGGAGGAGCTTTCTAGTGGCGCCTGGCATGCGCTGTGCAGGAGACAAGAGACTTTCACTACACAGCGTCAACAGCACTGTGAGCACCAATCACGTGGGCAGGATAACGTGTCTTATGGAAATAAGTGTTTAATAACTGCTTTCCTATGAAGTGCGTCATTTGATAAGACGTCGGTCATGCACAGTGACCTCGTGACCTCCTAATCGGGAAACACTCGGAGCCACGCAGTCTCATACTCGGAAACTTTAGATGGGTTAGCCCGGTATGTGCATTTCTACTTACAGGGGCGGCGATAGACAAGTGTTGCTGTGTGCCCGCTGGCAGTGGACGGAAAATTAAGGGGGGGAGGGGGAGGTGTGATAGCCCCGCAGCTCCTCATATACCCCACAGCCAGTCCTCCAAACAGTGATGCTTTCTTGTGCAAATCGTATTCATGTATTCTGTATTAGGAAAATCCGATAACTCCACAGAATGCCTGGCCTGTCTGATTACGTTTTGGACAAAAAGTATACAATCCTGTCACTGCTCATTACTCTTTGCTTGCAGATTCACTCAGCCGCCGCTACAGGGATCAGTCCTTCTGCACCGCTCTGTCTTGCTTCTCATTCAACTCGTTCGTCAAAACGTAAACGACCTTTATTCTTCTTTTGGGGGTTAGAATGGACGAACACGGAGAGACATACTGACAGACATGTATTGCCTCGTGATCAACAGACAGACCAACAGACAGGCATTGTTTCACGTTCAACAGACTGACAGAAAGGCACCGTTTCATGATCAACACGCAGAAATGAGTTGCCTCGTGACCAAAGCAAGGGATGCCTCATTATCCGACCATTTTGCTCCTTTCTTTACCGGTGTTTTTTTTTTTTTTTCCTCGTCGCGTGCGTGCATGCTGATGACAATATCAAAGGGGTCTGTCAGTGCGTGCGTGCGATCGTGCTTTTCTTGTCTTCGGCTTAGCAGTGGTAGAGAGCTTGGCAAAGTTTGGTAGTGGCAGTGTAGAGGAGGAGGTAAGCTGTATATCTGCTCCACACGACCGCCAGGCTTTGCAAGCTGTAGTCAATGAGAAAGGATGGGGCACACGAAGACAGGAAACATCCTTCCCCCACCGACATCCCCAGACACGGTCACAAGTCGTATCAGTGGATTGTCCGTGACGTGGCTCATCTCTCCAGCCAGCAGCTGAAGGCACTCAGGGGGAGCAGCGGTGTCTTTCGTTATTTTCAGCTTATCTTACTTATTTTACTTTCTCCGGTGACTGCACGCACACAAGTCGTCTGCATGCGACCAAACTGTTTGTGGACTGTGTGGAGTGTCCGGTGCGGGATCAGCTACAGGGAGGCTGGCTACAGCCCACAGTCCTTGACCTAGGTTTGCTTACATTCTATGTCGGGTTTTGCCCTGAGAGTACCTTGCTTTTAAGAAAGAGAAAATACGGAATGTTCACGTGAAACGATGACATTGTTACAAAGCAGGAGTAGATAATTCGTGCAACAATACCTTCAGGAAAAGACAACACAATAAATCGTCTCCCCTCAATCAATAATTGCTGTATACAAAAAGAGAAAGGAATCAGTGTTCTGCCCAGTCGAGATGCTAAGCTGCCCTTTGCTGATACCATCCTCGGTCCAGTGCCGGCCAACCTGCTGGATAACTACTTCAGCAGATTGCCTGCTGGGAGGTTTTTTTTCCCCCTAAACGTCTTAGTGACGGCGGAAGCTTGGGAAGTACAGCTTAGTGCCGTATCGAGGTTCATAGCTTTCATGTTCAAGTGAATGATTGAAGTCAAGATTTCGCTGAGCGCGGAGTGCTTCCCACGTTTCCACCTTCACTGAGATGTTAAGGAAAACAAAAGTCAGATGCTCGGAGAGCCCGGCGCTGTTCTCTGTGTGGTGACGACAATAACATCAACATCACGACCCACATCTAGACTGCCCGCCCTCTCCTCTACTGCCCAAGGTTTATACCTGAACTCTTCGCACTCGCTGGTTCACTGCCCGAGCGCTCAACGAAAATCACTGTAAATAAAGCATCAAGTATCACCAAAACATATTCGGGTAGTATTTTATGACGAAGAGGCCAGAGAAATATTATATAAATGTTTTTCTCTTAATCACACCTTGATTTGTTGAGAAAACAGGAAATGACGAAAGAGTATATTTCTAAAAATAACGTCGTATGCATGAGCTGAATCTGAAGATGAAAGATGCCATCCTCGGTAAAAGAAAACAGACTAGGAAACAGTGTACTGTTGCTGAATATTTTCTTGGACACTCAGATGGAGTTTGTACTTATTGTCATGTCCTAAAGATAATAGCAACAAACGCCAGTGGATTAACTTTGTTCAGAGACGTGTATATACAGATCTTTGCTTTGATCAAACATTACGTGCAAACGTCGTCCCCACACCGTACTCAAGAATTTGCTTATAACATTTCAAAAGTGATTGTTTTTCAGTCACTTATATACAGTCCTGGCAAGTCTTAGACTTGCAAAATGAAGAGATTTTCCTACAGCAGTGCCAACCATACAAAAGCACGAGCTGTTAAAACTAACTACGGTTGCTGGTGAAGAGCTGAAACAAAGATCAAGCACCAGACATGCAGCATCGACGCTTTCTACGCCATGTGGTCTACAAGCAGGGCGGTCCGGTGCAGCAACGGTTAGCGCCTGTCACCAGTACAGTAAGGGTTGGATGTTTGGTTCAGCTCTCGTCTCGGGCACACTACTCTTTCTCTGCATGTGACATCTGTTTACAGGGGTGGCTGCCCTGCCGTGACATAGTCTTAGTTGCTGGCTCGGCTGAATTCGGTTTGGACCTTTTCGCTTTTTTTTTTTTTAACCAGTCGAAACTTTTGCTTCATCATCTTCGACTTCTAACAAAACTTCATATCAGTAGAGCTGTATTCCAAAACTGTTTCGTTTTCCCGGCAAAATATCGCTTCTTGGACACGATAACCTGAAAGATGTTTATTCTTCTAACTCGAAGACATGTATTTGCTGAACTAAGCCCCACTCGCTAAAAATACCCCTTACACGTAACGGAGCTCTCCAGTGTTGCGGGTATTTTTGTTCCTCTGCTTTCCTAGTGGCAGGTGAGAATGTCATTGTTTGAAGGCTTATATCTTGAAAATTAAGCTTGTGTACTCACATTTTGGGATTTTTTTAAATGAACTTACCCCAATCATAAAGAAAAACGTTGCACTCGGGTTAGTCTTTAACAGTGCGGTGGAAACTGGACCACGCGACTGTTGGTGGTCAACGTTATGTTTACAATGTAGAAAACAGGTTTTCTACACAAAATCAGAAAAAAATTTCAACCGAATATTTACACTATGATTCCCTAAGAAAACATCCCAGGCCTAGAGACTGCAAGGTATGTCGCCTTTGATGAAAGCAATCAGAAGAGCACTAGAAGCAAGCCGAGGCCCAGCTGAGGACCAGTACGAGGCACAAAAAAGTAAGCATGCGTTACGATGCCTGTGTTTTAATATATAGTTACTATCGAGTTACCTGTAAAGTCTGTATGACACTGTCTAGTAAACTGTAGCTAAACAATTCATTGATGTAATTCTAGTCAAGTATGAGCTGCTGTGCAAGATGGTTGCTAAAGGACATTTGTTTGGAATGTAAAGTATAAACAAAATCAACACAAAAAGGACAAAAAACTTCCGTTAAATGAAAACTGTTATTAGGCTCATTAAGTTTTGGTACAAGAACAGACAAAGAGAAGTGAAATAAGGCTAGGTTTCCTGTGGTTTACGTGGCGAATGGCGCTGGCCTCATGGGGAGGGTGGGCTGTACGATTCCTTGCCCTGAGTACCCAGGAGAGCAGTTCTCAGCCACCTGTCAACTCGCGCATCTCTAACCCTGATTAGCACGCGAGGCGGCCACGCACCAGGCCACGGCGCTGATGTCGCCCACGACAACGGCTGTCACGACAGCTCCCACCTGATTCTTAGCGAGTACCGCTCGGCTCCTGGCCTCTTCCTGGTGTTTTCTCTCTTCTATCGTCTTCAATTTTCTTTTGATGAAATTGTTTTTGTTGGATATGAGATCAGGCGCTTGCTTAGTATGAGAGCGGGTTGCTTGTTTGACTTCAGGGCAAGTGTTTGTTTGCAGGAAGTTCTGTTTTCTTGCTTTCTGTTGTTAGAGCCATTTACAGTAGCATAACATTGGGGAAAAGACTACTGGCCAACAAAGAAAGAAGTTTTCATGTGTATATTTATCCTTGAGCGCTCTTTGTAAAGAGCACACTCACACTCCTAATGAGCATGCTCATAGCGCTTAAGGTCAAGAACGAGACAAGGACAACACCGAGGGACAGAACAAGAAGCAAACAACAGATAAAGTACGGAAAGACAAACCACAGTACCGTCTATGAATAAAAAATGCCAAACACAGAAAACGTTAAGACCACCAAGTAACAAGGATGGAGACTATCGTGATTTTGCAAAAGGAAGACGAGTATGAAAGTAGCAATAAGCGGAAAATAGGGGAAGGGTGTGAAAAAGGACGAATATTGTGTGGACTGTTGTTCGCAGTAATGCTCAAGGAAGAGTTTTTTCAGTGCACATTTAAATGATTGAATGGTAGGTAGGTGGCTGATATGGAAAGGGAGAGAGAGTTCCATTGTTTCTCTGCACAGTAACTAAAACTCCTGTGGCCATATGTTGTTGTTCTGGTGACAGGAAGATAAAGGAGACGATCATCAGACGAGGAGCGGAGTTGTCTAGCTAGGATGTAAGGGAAGAGCAGTTCAGAGAAATAATCAGGGCAGGTGCCAGCAAAGACATTTAAACACAGCACGGACAGTTTGTACTGGATGCCAGAACTTCTCTTTTGATAAGTATTTCATCTTTTACTTTCAAAGATCATTTTTTTCGATTTCTTTACATTCAGTTCGAAATAATCATAATCCATGCAACAAAGTGATCAACCTCCTCTCTGTAGCGGGAAATCCGTCCCTAAGTCCGGTGTCGTCTGCAAATTTAATGATAACAAATCCATACTGGAGGATTTGGTCAGAAACGCGATAAGCCTCGTCAACTAGGTTCACAGGGTGTGGTTTGAACAGGTACATGTCAAGGCCTTCGGAAGTGGAGGAAGTAAGGTAGAAGTGGTAGAGGTGGTAAGGCTCTCTGGTGTTACCTTTAAGGGACGTCTTCAAACTCACTACGGGGGATGGGAAGTCAGACTGCTAGGTCTCAGTAGGTGTAGACTCAGGATATAAAACCTCATCGCTGCACCGAAAATAACTTGTACGACCTTTTGTGTGAACAACGATGATGATGAGGGCAAGCCACGGATTCAGAGAAAGGAAGACACATTAAAACTCACGGAAATAATGCGAATGAAACTATAGATCAGTCATTGCAAAGACCGATAGAACCGCAGTTTATGAGAGAGTTGGTCCTCCATCTACCGAGCTTCATGGGGCAGCTCTCCTCAGTTTTGTTTTTCTACTTCGATTTATTGTGCTTGTTGTGCCTATTGTACCGACTGCACTTTTTGATCCCATTATTGGAGTTGTTCTGGACTGTTTACTTGCCTGTGTTAGGCAACTCTCTCATCACCATTACTTTTCTCTCGATGACGCCTTCACTGTTTCTCATTTGTACAAGTGAATAATAGAATTTACATCAGTTTCAAACACCCATGTGTAAATTTTACTGAATTTCTGCTTTGTGATCATGTGGACATTCTCTTGATGATTTGATGTAGCTGTTTGATTCTTAATTTTTCCTGTCTGAAGGGTGCTGCTAAATGCTCGGTAATATTTTTATAACTAAATTATAAAAAGTAATATTCTGGAATTAAGATAAATCTGGTCCTCTTTCTTTCTATGCCTTGCTCTCTCTCTCTCTCTCCAACCTCCTCCTTCCCCCTCTCAATCTCTGTCTCTCAGACATTCTGACAAGCATCATCACTCTCACAAGTAGACAAACACGCCTGCGCACAATAATGCTGTCATCTCTCAGCAGCTAGGTCTGACTTTCTCTTCTACCAGCTGACAGTGTTTTCAATCTTCCAAGCTTTTCTCCATGTTTACAAGCATTGATCTCAAACCACGAAAGATTTGTAACTTTACTCGCCAGGCTGAAAAATGCTGACCATGGACATAATAAAGACAGTAAATCTCCTCAGATGATATGGTGAGCACGGACATCATTAAGACAGTAAATTCCTTCTCAGATGAGATACTTTTCTGTGCAGGGGTGGCGTGGGTATGAGGCAGAAGACCGATGCAAGACATGTTTGCCTACACAAGCCACGCCTGACCCTGCCCTCCACATCTTGCCTCATTCGTCACCTCTGACCTTTGATGATGATGATGAGGAGGAGGAGGAGGAGGAGGATTGCGCAACTACTAAAACTAAAAGGACTTTTTTCTCTGGTTCTCTCCTACTCGTTAGGGTGTAAGTCGCCGGCAATAAAACTCCAGCGTCCGCCCAGGAATCAATAGCAAACAGTCAGCTGGTAGCTGCAGTGTTTCTGGGTCACTCGGCATGGAGCTAGGTCAGGCCTGGACATACTGAGCGCCAGACCAGTGAAGTGTAAGCTGCTATTTTAACTAGGAGCAATACTCCTCAAAAGCCCTCCAAATACATAAATGCTTTTTAATGAACAAGAAGGAAGCTAACATACGGTTTTCACTGACCCTGTTGTTGATCCTCATCGTTTTGTAGATCCATGAATGGTTCAGCTGCTGGCACGAGGACACCATTCAAGCAGATTTTGGTTCAGTGTTCCGTGTTGGTGACCATTTTTACCCATGATAAATAGACAGAATGTTTGTAACTTTTAAGCCACAAAAACAGATCGAAAATATATACATTGGTTGGTCAACTGATCGCCAGGGTACGGATGCGCCAGTGGAGGCCCATAGCTCCATTAAGGTGCTCAGCTGCTTAAGGAATGAGCTCATCCCATTTCCTCTCTGAATGTCGATTAGTCGCCTCCAAGGCTAACTAGTTTGCGAAAGATGTCAGCTTTTTGTTTTCAGACACACAACAGAAGAAACTATTTCCTGTGTGTTTTCGTGCTGTTTCTTGAGGCTCTTGCACAGGCAGCAGGTGTACGGGTTCCTAGGACCCTGAGGTTAGAGAACCTTCTCGATGTCTGCCCGATACAAAAGTAGTAGACCACTGTTCATCCTGTTTTATTTAAATAAATATAATGAAGGAAATTGTTGGAGTCTTCACACGTGTAAGACAAAATAGTAAACAATATGTCCAGTTTCATTCTTTACTTCTTTATCTTTCAATTTATTATCATGCTCTTTCAAGTGCAGCGTAGATAACACATATTTAAACGAAGATTATATCTTACATGTTTATTTTTTACAAGAGTATTGCATCATCAGATACGTGTTTCCATACCCTTTATTGTGCACCTAGTAGGAAGAAAGGCAGAAAAAGCATACAGCATGTTGCAGAATAGAACACACCTCATACAATGGTTTGGAGTCCTACAACATCAGCAGGTCTCCTAAACCACATCTGCTGAAAAAGAATCTGAGTCAGAATCATAAAATGTGATAAAATACTCTTAAACATAAGCTAACGGCTAGTTGTATAGATGGTGGCAGTTGTATACTGCAAAACTTCAACAACACGTGTGCACGGCAAACCCCTGTAAACTGTAGAATCTCCTTGCGGCCAAAAGCACCGACTGGCAGTTAAAGATCAAAGGTGAGCATGTCTGCTGATCAAAGTACTTCCTTTGCCTGCTGAGAGTTTCCCGGCAGTCAAATACCTATAATGATGATGCAGGAATTTTACAGAAAATGGTTGATTATAATATTATAATAAAGAACTTTGAAACGGACAATTTTGCTGCTTTAAACAACTCGCTTGACACAAGAGATTACAAACCAACTGACAGTAAACCATACAAGAAACATAAGCATCAGCAAACGAATGAATGGCTAATTTGAAGAAAGAGTTTGGATGAAGAAGAAAAAAGGAGGGAGCAAAACAGTAAGTTTATTTCTTTCTCAGCTGTCTCAGTGTCACAACTTGCCATCTCCACACAATGCTAACTCTCTAACATGCGATGGGTGGCGATGTGTGTGTGTGTGCATATTTCTTTAACATTCGCAAACAATATGAGACTTGACTGTGCTCTTTGACTCAAATTTTGTTAAAGAAAAAATTGTATTAATAAGTTATGGGAGAGTTTGCTTGTTGCAATTTAACCATCAAAGGGTTTGCACGCAGTGATAAATAACAAAAGCAAATTTACCTTATTTTGCATATTATAGACGGCATTTTCTTTTAAGTTTTCTTGTTCAATGGTAATTTTGAATTGCTTGAATGATTGAATGATTTGAATCAAATATGTTTTCTTTTCAACTTATGAAACATAGGACGAAGAAACAGAATATTAAAGATTCACTGCCATTTTATTCTTCCTTTTGTCTTTTTTTAAAGTTAAAATCTTGATGTGTTGAATGACTGAAGGGCATGTTTAGAAGTAAACATTGTTGCTCACAGGGTTAGAAGCTTTCAACATAAGTGAGACGATGCATGCTGTGAGTGTTTGTGTGGTCTTGCGTGTGTGCAAAGTCTCCTGCTGTGGGTAGGTTGTTGTCAACGCCGTCCTCCAGCCTCTGCCTCCTCCTTAAAAACACCTCCAGCTTCTACTCTACCTTTTTACTGTCTGCAAAGTGGACTGCCAGCTGAGACTTGCCACTTACAATGAGAGAGAGAGAGATGAGGGTAACTTGGTTGCCGTTCTCTTTGTCCGTTTTACTATATGTAGGCAACGAATAATAATGATAACGGTGATGATAATATTATAATAATTAGAAGAACTACTTACATGGCATCATATTCCAGTCCTATGGGCAAGATCATGGCGTTTACAAATAACAAACGGTAAATACATTAATGGACTTTCAGGGTTGTTTTTCGGAAGATGACCTCCTGATCAAGATGTTAATTGGTCACATTTCAATGTACAGGTTGTACACGAATTTTCAAAAAGCAGGATAAATGAATCAATAATCAAGAACGAGGATAAAATCATCAGAAGATTGCTGGTATCCACATGATCACATATTGTTATTAGAGAGAAATCGCATTAAAATGTTAAGACATACGAACGCTTGGTGATAATGTGTGACCCATCGCAATAAGGACTAATACCAACGAAGAATCTGTCAGGACGCTAGTTAAAGACGACTGGCCGAAAAAAGTTGAAAACAGCAGATAAAAACCGAAGGTCTATAGACAAGTAAACAGTCTAACACAATGCAAAAAAATTGTGTAGGTCAATACAGTTGCATTGAATAAACAACAGTTAATGAAGAGAATGTTACAAATCACGGACTCTTAATGTGGCAAAACATTCAGACCGTAAGTCAACGAAAATGTCTATCTCATCTGTCAGCTCAAAAAGGGAAAATATATAAAGCAGCAGAAAATCCAGCACGCATAGGAACGAAAGGAGAATGTAGAACCACAAGCTGATGATGGTAAAACAAAATAGGCCGTGGATAAAAAAAGGAAAAAACACAGAGCTGCCCAGTTTAGCCTGTGAGGACAAAGGACGTCTTCAGACATCAGCCATGTATACAGCACAGGTGCGTGTCTCCAGTCTATTACGGGCTGACACAGTTTTCAACATTTATTAACCTGAAATAAGTTTTGTCTCAGCATTGTAGATAATTGTGTCTTATGAAATTTCCGAATTGCCACCACAAGTAAAATGCAGCTGATATTAAAAGTAACCATATAGACAAACCGTCTAGTTCTTGTGGGATACCTCAGTGAGGCACGCTTCTCCTAGAGACCTCCTACTACGATGTTGGTTGTGTCTTAGCAGCAAGAAAGGCATGGAGGTAGCAGCTCTCGTTCAACACATTCTGTGCACTCTGTCACAGCTTAGAACCACAGTCAGTTAAGTGTGGTTTGTGTACATAAAGACTGTGGCTCTATCAAAAAATGTACCCAAAAGGTGTGAAGGATTTCTTTAGACAACTATAAATGATGAAAGAGCTTACAGTCTTATATCTTCTGGTGGCGGGTTGTGGGGTTGTTTTTTTTTTTTTTTTGTGACATATCCTTCAAAGCTACTTTGTATTTTCATTATGGTGTTGTAAGAAACCATTTACGCTTAAAAGGGAAGTTTGGCAAGCTTTAATTTTAGCTAAAGCTTCCAACCAAAACGTGGACGCCATCTTTCATTAGCGTGTTGATTAAAACATTTCTCCCGTGGGCAGTAAGGTCCACTTGAAGGTGTCAGTAGACATTAGGGTCTAATAGAGGGGATCGGAGAATGATAAGTTCTTCTTGAAAGAGTCATATAACATTATTGTCTACAGACGGAGACAGTAGATAGTTGAAAGGACCAGTCGCGATCAGATAATGTAGACAAGGATACAGTTCTTTCTGTTCCCAGACTTCACATCTTACACAACTGATCAACTGAATACACAGCTCACGTCCACAGATGTTAGGAAAGATTACTAGACCAGCATCGTCTAAGTTGTCTGTCTTAAAAACATAAACAAGCTTCAAACTCAATATTCATATCTAGTCCTCACGAGTGAACACACAATTCTACAACACAGATTTCGTTCAAGGAAAAGACTCAGAAGGGATTAGGCAGCTGTGGCCTGGAGGTTATTATTAATAGTGTATTGATCATCATGACAACAGCTAGGGGCCATGGTTTTCCAACCGCCGTGTAATTATTTTCTTTTCGGTGAACAACTTTTTGTAGCAAACGCGTCTTGACGTAGCGAGCTGCACGTGGTAATGAATGAAACGGCGCGAGCCCGTGACAAGACGTAGCGACTGAGCCGCCATGCTGCCGTAGCCTGCCGCTAGACCTGAGACTGGACCTGTCCACAGTGATATATTGCTTTAAACAAATTGAGATATATCTAAATGTATTGAGATCTGCTTCTTGCAATACTGAGATTTCCTAAACAAGTTTCAGTGGCAGCCCTACAGTCCGTGTTGAAAGTCTTCTAACACTGAATCTTTAATTCAGACCAACAATACTCGTCTCTGCAGATTGTATTTCCACATTACCAATGTTTTCTCGGACAAAGTTAACAGTGTAATTTAAATAAGTTAAAACAGTTTAAAAATAAAACGTTGTTAGTAAGTCAAAAAGCAACATAAAAGTTGGTGACACAACAAACCCAGCAAGTCACGTGGATGACTTTATTATTTAGTCAACTTGAACTATTCATAGTTGGCTATAAACCTAGAGTATTTTATTCCTAAGCCTTATTTCTTAGTATTTCCAACTGGCTCTGAAGTTTGTCTGTCTGTCAGGCTGGCTGGTTGTTACCTTAAAATGCATTTCAATACGTTTAGCACCTCTTTATTTCAAGTGTTTACTGTCACATCTGTCACAGTGAATGCAAGCGATCGACTACCATGTCGGTTGGTTTAATAATAATATAGTTCATTTATATATCATCGCATCGCAGCCTTATGAGGAGGCTCGTGGTCTTTTACAAATAATAATGATAAAAAAATAATCATAGGGGTTTGCTTATGTTATCGGGTAAGTCGTCGTTAGAGAACAGATCAAGAATGATCAGATGAGCTTTCTGAGGGTCAAACCATCTGTAGACAGTTTTGCTGTCTCTAGTCATCAAGAAGTTTAGCCCCATGGCACAAGGCTCCTCTCGCTGTCCACAAGCAAGAAACTGGACTGAGGTGAAAATGGCGTCGTGGAAGGAAGGATTGTTAGTCAACGGATCAGGTGAAGCCGTAGAAGTACAACAAAAATGTCACGATGGAGAAACACAGTTCAACAAAATCACTAGGATCACTACAAATCAAACAAGTGACTCCAAAATCAAAATTAACTCACAAAAATGAAAAAATTCAAAGGAATCCGAAGAGCTGGTACCCTCGTGGGCAAGGCAAAGGAACGTTCCTCTCCCATAATCAAAGTTTCTGGTAGGAAATCTCAACAAATACGTACCTCTGAGAGACTGCCGGCGTATAGATAACAATAACAATCAGGACAGACATGGATAGACTAGAATGTAGGAGGAAACTGACCGAGCAAAACAAAAACAACAATACCGTGACGAGCTGAGTGGGAAAGACAGTCTGTTGACAGAAACTGAGAAAAGCTCCTCTGGGGGAAACTGAATAACTGAGACAGCAAGGTTTAATGTATTGTCATGTGCGAGAAGACTAGAAAGCTCTTTTCCTGCCAACCTTTCTTTATGCTCTTGAATTCACAATGCATGTAAGTTTTCTTGAAGAGTGTGACTACTGTTTTTTTCTACCCCATGACCTGAGTGGACATTATTCATGGCGGACGCACTCATGAAATAAACAGGGGATGGGTCGTTGTCTCATTTTTGGAATATTAACAAGAGAGACCAACTACTGTTCGGCAGTAATCAGTTTGACTGGAACATGTCAGACAGGCGTTAGTCTTCCCTTGCTTTCAGCATCGTGCCGCTCCCAGACGCATCTCTTTTCAGGCCCAGCGAGCCGCAATTTTCTCCCAGCATCCCTTTGTGCATTGCTTTTTTCTTGGATGGATTCTACGGATAGGGCTGAGAAACCATCTTCCCCAGCTGTAATATCCTACATTTCTCACCTTCTTTTCTTTCAAGGTAACACATTCCTGTTGGCTGCAGTACTTCTGGTCTGGTGCAATGATCAAAATTACCGCTGCACACATTTATGTAATGCATTACAATACAAATTAGAATTTTTGTAATAAAGCCATGAGCATACATGGTGACTCTACAGTCTTTATGCTTAGTGAAGGTCACCACTGGGATGCAAAGTTCTTTCGACGAAGCAGGAATAACAAAAGAGTGAGCCAGGGAACAGTCAAGACCTTTCGCCAAGACTGTCACAAGAGATGGCATTGCAGACTGTTGCGGAAACGTCCTCACAGAAAGCATATGTGTTACTTTTATGGAAGGAACTTCACTTCCTGATTTACAGACGAGAGCCACCCAGTCACGAAGGGAGGTAAGAAATGTGTCCAGACTTTGAAAGCAGACACTTTTCTATACTTGACAGCAAAGCCTTGAAGGTCTTCAATGATGGAGAAAGAAACAATAATTTTATGGTACTATAGAAGACAATCATCCCAAATTATCTAAAAAAAAATTACTTTTTCTCCGCCTTTCAGGAAGAGGAATTCCAGACGGTGCCGAAACTATTGAAACTATCAAAGCTACCCTTATGTCGCACTAGTAAGGCTGTAGTGTCATGATAAGCCAAAGCGAAAAGTAAGTGAAGAACTGAGAGCTGTACCTGGGGACATGCATTAGAGAGAATTAGAGACGAACCAAATTTCATCTAGATCATATAGCCGCCTGAAGTGATACCAAAATCTCTCTCAACATTCAAAATTCAAGGAAAGAATGTATTTTTATGATTACGACAAACTGCTATCTTGTAAACAGCAAAATCATTTATTTTGAAAATGCTTACTCCAGTGGGTTTACAGTCCAGGAATATGTTTTGGTCATCAGCATCGTAACATGAGAAAGCAGACCACTGACGTGTATGTCACTACAAAACGCTTTGAGCGCTTGTGTCTCTGAGCAAACTATAGCATCTCATACTGAGGATACATAATAAATAAAATGTTTATATATTACATATAGAGGTAGTAAACAGGAGCGCCAGATGGAATAGTTCCTTTGGTCTCACGGCACTGAAGTGTGAAATGGTAAATGTCTTCACTGCACCACGCACATCGACGGTTGCACTGAGTACGTGAGCAGTCTTTACTCACTGAGGCTGTTCGACATTTTTAGTAAGGGATATGTTAGTGGCAGCTACCACCTAAACAAATGTTGTATTTAGAGAGTACTATAAGCTGGACACGTGCATAGAAGTCTTTCTAACTTATCTGCTCGTCTCTTTCCTGTCTGTATTGTCGAAGAAACTCATTTTGAGTTTGTCACATATCGGCATGCCAGTGTAAAACTCTTATGACTAGTCCTAGAAAGATATCCGAAATTCTTACATGTATGCCGAAATGACTATCATCATACAATTCCATGTATACTTACACACTCACTCTCGCACCTAACGTGCAAACATACCATTTAACATACAAATATACCCGCTTTAGGGTCACACAAACACACCCGAGATGTACTCTCTACAAACTAGAGTTGCAGTAGATCGATCTTGGTATTCGATTATACGGACCCTTTTCTGGGTTCGAAGCTTTTTTGTGCGTGCACTCGATCGTGTACTTCGCATGCGGCTGCATGTGCGAACAAAATGTGAGGTGGAGAAGAGCGTGCCACTTCCCCCCAGAATAGATAACCTGTCCGGCCTATAAACGTCTGAGCCACTCACTGAGTCTGCTCTGCTTGTCCTGTCCGTGCGATGCTCCAGCCCCAGCATGCCCTGTTAAGCTTTAGTTTCAATAGCTGCTGTCAAATTGTAGGCTGACTGCCGGCTATAATTTGATTGCTGGAGCCAGTAGACTGTCTCAGACAGGTCTTGAGTGCCTCGCTGAGGGTCACAGGCCAGTCCCACGTTGAGAGGAGAACAGGTTTCAGTGATGCTCTCTATGCACGCGTATTTTCTGCTGTCTGTAATTGTCCTGAGGGGAACTATTTTATTGTTTATTAATTTAGTTAAAGTCACTGAAAAGCTAGTCTAGCTTTTCAAGACCAGGAAATATTAAATTACCATTAGTGAAATGTGAGAATTTGTAAAACAATAGCTTGAATCGTATCGTATAATTTTCAGTGTCCCATAAGTAGCATTATTCGCCATAATTCACATTTTATTATCAAGAATTTGAGTACAGAATTCAATGGTTCGATATTCCATATGTTCCATTAGTCCCCTACTCTGATATTATATGTATGGGACTGTATCAGCCAACCAAACCATCTTTCGGGGAAATAACCCTATGTTCTATGTCTACACGCAACAGTCCACCAGAAAATGTTTTCTGGAAGCGACTGTGTTCTGTCTCTTTTGGTCATTAGTCCACAAGACAATGTCCATTCATTCATTCGTCTCTTGATTGGTACAGGAGGAGCACATGGGTAGACGGGCATCTGGAAAGGCCCCCAGCTCAAGGCTGCTGTGAGCGATGGTGAGCAGGCCCTCGCATGACAACCATTCACTCCTTCTCGTTCAATAGCCATCTCTCTCTCTCTTCTCGGCCATATCCATACCTTGAAGTACAGTCTTTGCCAACTGTCGTGCCGGGTCACATGGTCGAACCAGACCAGCTTAAGCTACTTGACTGGTGTGGGGCTGCCATCTTCGAGAGGATGGCTCCCAAGTACTCTTACCTCTTCGACCCGTACTGCCTTCAAGTAGCTTTCCAGTGACTGTCTTTATTCTTGTGAGCCCTGGTCTTTATTCCATATGATTTTGAAGTGTCTGTCAGTCTGATGGTCAGGTCTTGCAGTTTTCTGTTGGCACATGCTATCCTACCGATGTGGTCTGCAAAGCGTTGATAGAAGTTGTACCGCGCAGGTGATCGGGGCCCTTGACGAGCGTCTATTGTGGTGTTAATCTCCCATTTAGTTGTCCAGTATAACTGTGCTTACTGACCACATATACAACTCTTGGATAACTTTTTCGAGACCCTTTTCCATCTTGAATTTTGCAAACCATACCATAGTCCCTAGCGCACACTCTGTCAAAAGCCTGTCGTTAAAGTCGATGAGTTTGTAATGGAGGTCCCGCTGGTGCTGGAGATAATTCTCTATCAGGATGCGACAGTTACAGATCTGTTTAACTGTGCTCCTGTCTGTCTGAAGCTAGCCTGTTCTTCTGCTAGTAGTTCCTCTGCTGTGGTGCTGATGCGATTCTGGATTGTTTTCAACCTTTTCGTACAGCAGTGCTTTCTACGAAACGGCGGCCATTGCTGCCTTCGATGACTAAGTTCGTGTTGACCTGTCATGGTGAGAGTCTGTAGTAGTCTGTAGGAATTTTTATTTTGTCAACCCAGCCCTTTCTCTTCTCTATGGTCTGGTATTGGACTTAAATGAAAGCCTGTGACTAAGAAAACGACAACATGAAACACTATCAGCTGCAAAAGACAGTCGTAGACAAAAGGACATTTTATTGTTTCCTGGTGATGGGAGCGCCGAAGTGAGATTCGATGCCTTCAAGAACTAAAAGTCTACCTATGGGATGCCTTGCGAAGCAGAGGCAAATGAAAGAGGTATGAAACTGTTGCAATTTGGCCTACAATAACAGTCGGATGCTGGAAAACACATCTGTGCACCGCAAAGTATCCAGGCAGTGGAGATGGTGCATCTGTGTGGAAAACAGATCGAACACACCTTGTACAAAAGTTTCCAATAAAGTATACGGCAAGACATAAAGTTTCCCAGAAGCAAACCCTCACGAGCTACTGATGATGACATTTTGTTCATTACAAATAATGTACTAAGTTTGGAAGACGATAGAAGATAGCTACTCAAATTAGCGCAATGCTGATGAAGCAAAAATCGCGAAATCAAATCAGGAAGAATATGACAAGCGCAAAAGAGATTAGGGCAGAGTAACCGCATCGTGACATTCACAAACCCCCGAAGAGTAATGATTCTAAAGAAAGCAAATTAAACAGCGAAAATATTCACAAGACAAGATCTAGTGTTGACCTGCCCTATTTGCATCCTTATGTACAAGTACACTTCAGCATATCCTAATAATTGTATTCTCACCCAACAACGGTCGAGAACATTTTCCAGGTCACTAAAGCATTTGCAGATAAAACCTACTTTAAAGCAAAGATGTTTGCTGTCACTATTCCTATTTCTTTTGGCAATAGACTGGATATGTAAAACATCTACAAGTTTGTGGAAAAGTGGGATTTAGTGGATTCTCTAAATGATGGTGACTTGGATTTTCCCGAGGACCTGGCGCTACTAAAACACAAACACACACGTGCACCAACACGCATACGATAAGACTAGTTTTGCGTCTTACCCTTAACCACGTCCTTTGTATGCAGAAAAGAAAAAAAACAAGGTCCTGGATGTTAACTGAACCCTGTAAAGACCTCCTGGATACAACAAAAGGATGGAAACTGGTATGAGCACATCTTAAGATCATCTAAGATGATCCCGCAGGAAACAATTCACGGAACAGAGAGACATATTAAGAAACGAAAGACATTTGAGAGTGACTGGCATAGCAATCGGTGCATGTTGGAGACTGATATCATCACCTGCCTCTGTGACTAATTCAGCTCAAGGTTTTCATGTCCAGCAGCTACCTGTAACTTTAGGTCACTCTGTCTTCATACATCAGCCCCGGCACGTGCACTTGGTCTTGCTCGGAGTTGTCTTCGCTTTATACGATGTCTCCACAAAGTCTGGGCAAAGTACGGCATTACAGAAAGCCACAACTTCTACAAGTTACATGTCAATATTAATTTTGCAAGGTTTCGTGTAGAATCAAAGAATGGCAACAAGCTGAAAATGCAATGCGAGATTTTTGTTGCCTAATCATGTTGTGTGACGGCTCAGTCCCGTCTTCTGAGCAAGCTCTGAGGAGTTGGGAGGAGGACTTTCTGATTCAAAGGGTAAATCTGATTATACTCCAGCAATTTTCCTTTCACGTTGCTTTTCTGTAACTGCGCCACTGAAAGAATGCAAGAACGAGGGCGGGTAACCAAGTACGTGGACAGACAACTGTCACAAACGCATGGATAAACTGAAAAAAATCTACAGTTGATAAAATTAATGGGGCGATTGGTGGAAAAGTATTACTATGATAGTGAGAATGAATCATGAGATATTGGTTTGGATCTCGGATCCGACAAACTAAAAGCTAACTATTTTCCTTTCTTATCTGACCAGACCTATCCTTCTCCCCATCTCCATATCACCAAGACAGAAAGACAAAAAAATAGGAAACACAAAAACTGACGGACAGACAGAATGCGTACATCTGCCTTCCTTTTGTAATCGATATCTTGTGTCATGTGACATGTTCATCAAAATTTCTCGCCTGTTGACGTTCCTGGTGCCATAGCCATCCCATAATTCTACTTCGACTAAGTAGAGCACGTCAGATGTATAACTGCAAAAAGACTCCATCTTTGTAAAATCAAATTGTTTAAATAAGATCAGTATTTCGCTAGGTTATCAATCCAGTTTTTTTTTCAAACTAGATCACTAACCAAACGCCATTATGTTCCACAGTTCTCACGTTTGAAGAGATGCTAAAATACAAGGAGAATAAGACAAGGAAGCTGCTACAGAAAACTCTCATCAAATATTCCATTGTTTCCATCGAATCTCTAAATTACACCCAAATCAAAATCTTTCATTTCAAAGAAACAGTTTCTTAAAGTTACAATTAAATGTACCTGAAACATTAACTACTAGTGTTTTGAGTTTTTTAAATATGAAGGGGAAAAGGCTAAACGTAACGAATTCACTATTTTAAATTAAGCAAGATTTTATTGTAGGTGGTAAAATTAAGGGTGAAATAGATTGAAAAATAGTAAAAGGAAACATTAGTCACCAAAAAAAATTTCTTGCGTTAGTTATATCCTTATTCAGAATAGTTTTAGAAATAAACTTATTTGCACAGAGAGGCAGACATTGACTTTCATACTCGTTTTGCATCTCCCTCTCTCTCTTTCTCTCTCTCTCTCTCTCACACACACACATAATATGCCATATTAATTAAAAATTGGTTTTCAGCTTGCCAGCTTGAACCCGTCATCTTGTGCAGGGTCAAACCAATCCGTAAACCAACTTTAGCCTATCCACAATGAATTATGATGAAGAACCTGTCACTTCTTATGCGCAGCACAATCCCAGAAACGAATCCCACAGACACGTGGCGAGCTTGATATTGTTTTCGTGTTTCCATCATTGCATCACATCTTTGACGACAGTTATTACTGAACGGATGTTGTGTGACTGTTTTCTTGCAAACATTACTGTTGTTGTGTCCTTGTGTTCACTCTTTGCTTCTAAAAAGAAACACAAAGTCTTGTACTTCTTAAGAACCAGTTAAAAGCCAGTAACATCAGGCTGAATGTTAATGAACAAATTTATTAATCCTTAACGTTTGCGCTAAACACTTCCAACCACAAGATGTTCTTGTAGTCAGCAGGAGTGGCAGCAAGCCACCTGTCACTACTAACAGTCCCGATAATGGTTCTTTTCATTACTTAATATACACTTCGCACATACAGATGTATATACATGTGTATACAGGCATATATAAACACATATCTGTATGAATTCGATAAAAAGTCCAACGATTATTCGAGCCGCTATAATTAAATGAAGTGGCTATAATTAAATCTAATGGCATGCAAATTGTCAAGACCTGCACATTTTAGTTCTTAACGAGTTTGAAATTAGTGTCCCCAAGCTATAGAATGAAAAATATCGTGGACAAGAATTACAAGAGAACGACGTGGACCATGTAAGGACCAGAAACGATGTGATATTCATGGTTTTCACAGTTAATATAAACCGAATGACAGAGTATTCTGCTCAGCAACTACAGACATAACATCTAGGCTACTTTCCTAGTGTGCATCTGGATTGCCCTCTCTTCTTTGGTTCTGTAATCTTGCGCCCGGCAGCGCGAGACTGCTTCACTGCAGGTTCCGCATGAGACGAAATTCCCGAAGAAAAATTATGTAAGGACGCTATAAATCCATCGTAAGCTGAAAGGTCACTTGAATTATCTGGTCAATCGGGGGAATTAAATAGTATCCCTCTATAATTTTCCTTTGAAAAAAGAGGTTTCGCGTGCATGTGACAGAGCGCGAGTGCGGAGCGCATGTTACCGTGTGTTGTACACAGACGTGGCCACCTGGACAATGATCGTTGAGTGGGGATCAAAGAGGATACAAAACTGTTTGTCCTTCCTGATTTTTGGTGTTAACACTGCGTGAAAAGGCACGGCCCGCTGCTTTGTTTGCTTCATCGATCACGTGTCACAGTCAGATAGGGAGGGTGACTAGGACACATAGAGGAGGGAGGAGAGAACATGTGACTTTTACGGTCGAGTGAATGGAAGAAGATTGATTGGATCTGGAGTCTGTAAATCTGTAAATTATAAAAAGCATTTCTTTTCTTTTACTCTGCATTTTATTGCAAAAACTACAGTTCATGTTGAGCTGAGAGAAATCACGTTTGTGTTTGTGTCTTTGCAGTGACTTACTTTCCTTCACTACACACGTTTTCTATTTGTGTTTGTCTACCTATTACTCCTACTGAGTTGTAAGCAATAGATATCTGAATAGTTTTATTTCCTTTATTTTTACTTAAACAGTTTGCGAAGAAGCACCTCTTGTGATACTTTCTTTGAATTTATTACAATATCGTCAAACGTCAGGCGAAGATCTAAGACAGATATTGCTGTACACAGATATATATATATACACATATTTTATTCACCGTTGTATGCATCGATGGATAATGGGTGAGTCAATAGTAAATAATAATAGTAAATAATGAAGATGTCAGACTAAAGAGATACTATGTTATGAATTCTTCTAAGTCAGAGCTTGGCAAAGAACAATTTTGAAATATAAAAAAGAACAGTTATATTGATATTGAGAGAATGACAATAGACTGGTTTTGAAAAGGAGAAAATAGACAAAGAAAGAAATTGATTGCATAGACAGATATGGAAGAAAGCAACAAAGACACAAAATAAAGATAGAATCTAACAGTATAAACATATAAACACTACAGATATAGATGAGATACAAAGGATACAAGCAGAAAAGCAGAACAGAGATGAAAAGTAACGATATAAATAGAGATGGAGATGAAACGGAATAGGACAGACCGAGGTGGATAGGAAGAGCGTAGAGGCGGCAAGGGTATGACAGAGAAAAGAACAGAAAGAAAGGAATAGTATAGACTGGTACTGAATGTAACATCATAGACCGAGTAAAGACAGACTGTAGCCGCTCTGTCCAACCCTGCTGACATAAATACGTTAATGTATTGCCGAGAATATCATACACACCTCGAAGGTAGACACATCGCTTACGCAGGTCATTTTACACTCATTAATTTACACTGTTTATACCTTATTTTACAAGAACCTCAAACAGCAGTACCGATATTAGAGCAAAAATCTTAGAATAAAAGAGATAAAAATTAAGTTATTAAACCCTCTGACCAGTAATGTATAACATAGGCATAACCACAGAGGCACGCAGCCGCCATTTGGACAGCATATCGTCTAGACCTGGCAGGAAGAGTTGCTAATTGCAAACTGTAATTAGACCTCGCTCTCGTACATTTTAAGCCCTTCTAGTAATATAACGAAGCCAAAACAATGTGTAAAATAATATTTGCTAATTGTCTGCAGTGCACGATACATTAAAATATTTTAAAGCGCAGTATGAGGTTCCAAGCTCTCAGAATAAATAGAAAATTCGAACGATACCCATTGATCATCAGCAAAACAGTACATATAAGGGCAGGTGGTAATAAAGAAATCCTTTTTCACAAAGACCAGTGAAGATTACAGGTTTAAAAAAAAAACTACGGTACCATTGGACGAAGTAGTCCTTGAATTAAATCCTTGGCAGCAATCTGATCACACAGAAACTGAGCTGTGGTGAGCTGTGCCAAAAGCACCTTGTACAGATGTCTTCCCAATCATTTGAAAAAAAAACTGTGTGTATATTTACTAGAACAACAACGAACTTGTTAGTGGTAATTCACACACATTTTTAAACCTGGTCGATCAAGATCGGCGCTTGATGACATCATGGTATTGTAAACTATCACATACGGACGCCTCTCTATGTCCACCAGTTCTGGCTTTTTGTTAATGCTTGATCATAAGAAAACAAAGAAAGGAGAAACTGAAAGCTGTCTAAATTGGAAACAAATCACAAAAGAAGGAAGCAAACAAAAGTGCTGAAGGCAAATAAATGGCCTCACTTGTAGGCGTTTTTGAAGTTCTCTATAAATCACATCAACACCACAAATCAGTTATATCTGGAGGTCATAAGAAACCGAAGGAAAGTGCTTAGAGATAAACAAGAACTGTGAGATCAGTTCTTCAGTCACTGGCAAATTATACACATCTATGAAGTTGAATTTGAATGGTTGAAACAGAAGGTGGATAAAGAATCTAATCTGGTAATCATTTTGTAATATTAGTTCAGTTAATATATACTTGCTGTATTCAGCAGTAGACAATGTAGAACGATTCCCTCCACACCTTTTGTTTTTTGGTTTGTTTGTTTTTTTGGCTCATTATCCGATCTAACGATGGTAAAGATGCTCTTTTCTGCCAGTGACTATTGTCACAAGTTTCTCATAGTTGTTTAACTTATGTGCTGCTTACACCAGGGAGAGAAAGAAAACATTTAACAAAGAAGAAATGCGGAAGGATGAAAAAGATACAACCGATTATTGTTGTTCTATATTTCTTATACTACTGTTTTGATAAATATAAGCGACTTACCATGTTCACTGCCCACCCTGTTGAAAGCTGCAGCACAAGTCCACCTCGACGCAAACAATTCACACGGTTTATGTTTATATTTTACTCGCAAGTGCGCAGGCGTCGCCGGCTGGTCACGTGACATGTTTTTAAGGTCTGCCGTGCGTTGTTGGCAGGCTGTCGGTGCAGGCGATGTCCGACATCGATGCTTCTCTCCAATCGTAGCGCGTGCGCATGTGAGAGAGAGGGAGAGTGTGTGTGTCAAGACCATCTCCCTCATCGTCAGGCCCAAGACCGCTCTGTCAACTCGTGATGGTCACATCAGCCGCCTTCACGTTACTGCCCTCGTCAACCGCTCAGCCAGCTGTGTAATGGCTGCTGTCAGTAACTCCTGCGTCATCCTCATCCCACTTGTTAATCGTTAGCCTAAGATCGCGTGGTGTAGTTTTGCAGCAACCACACTCACCGAAAAAATAGTACACAGACAACACTCAAATTAATGAAAAGCTAGAACCAACCTGCGCTGAGCTTCTAGTGTGTACGACCATCCATTTGTACAGTTTTATATACATATTTGAACTTTGCTAAATTTTCTGGTGCCTTCAAATCGTCATATGTATCTGTACTAACAACGCTACGACATAATAGTTCTTGAAATTATTGTTTCATATTGCGGTTTGTAATTTGCTCTCTGTCAAAGTGTGGTTTCATCAAACGAGCGGATATCCAGGTGGTTAAATTACTGGGTAAAGGCTTGCAGGCCAGCCAGTTCTATATAGGTAACTTGCCGCTTAATAGAGTGAGGGAGGAAATGCAGCATAGGAAAAGAAGAGGTGAGCCGGCCCTTACAAACACACACACATACCCCACCCCAAAAAGTGGGATATCTTCATCCGACCAAGATTAGCGTTTTGCAATACCCAGCCTGGGATATCAGATCAGATACAAGGCAAATAGCAGACAAAGACTAACACTTCGCAGGGCTTAGCTTGAGGCAAATATCTTCTGTCGAGAGGTTCAATTCCCAGCTATCAAATGAATTATCTCTTTTACAGATTTCTTGTGGTTTGTGTGCCCAACTCGTCTCTTTCTCTCAATTAACGAAACTCTTATTTAAACTTATGATAACTCTTACTTACCTCAAATAAATATAACGTGTGAGTCCAACACTCTTGCTGTTTGTCTTTTCTTAATACAATAAATAAGACTTTTATTTCGGTGCTTATATTCTGAGTATTCGTCCGGTATAAACAAGATCATTCCCTGTGGGCAGATATTCATTAACGTAGTTTTTTTAAGAAAGGTTTACAACTTCTACGAGCTCTATTGTGTGGGTTTATTTTCTCAGGCCTTTGCCCCTAGTGTTTAATAACCCGTTGGATGCAGGGCCGCCGAGAGCCAGCCCGGGCCCCGGGACAGACGACCTCTCCGAGCCCCTTGTACTTGTAATCGTAAATTATTTTCCCAGTATATAATGTATGTTTACAATTCGAATCTCAATATCTACACTTCATTCAGTAACGAAATATAGACTGCAAACAGTAGGACAAGTGCACTAGGATCTACATCACTACTTGAACATAAAGTTGTTTACATGCGAGTGGTTAGTAAATGAGGACAAATGATGTTAAAGGATCAGACTTGTAGCACCCCGCTCCACAGACCCCCCACCCCCTTTACGTCAGCAGCGATGTCAAAACCTCGACAGATTAGAACAACTGCTAGAGGTATCACATCGCCTTTTGTTCTAAGTGCTGC
>SRHC01001952.1:6252-203752 GCA_004794325.1 Pomacea maculata
AGAGAAGTCCTGGTCAAAACAACTGGACATGGGTGGATGGATCAGCAGCCAAGAACCTGGACTGGGCTCCAGGTCAACCCAGTGGCGTCACAGAAAATTGCATTGATCTTCACTTGTATCGTGATTTCAGGATCAATGACCAGGGTTGTGAGTACAGCCTAGGATATGTTTGTGAGCTACCGAATCCATAACATCGTCTCACCTTCTGCAAGATCACGTGGAGCAATCATCAAATATTTTATACTGAACTAAGTCGACCAGGATAATGCGACCATGATCTAAAGTCAAGACTTAATTTGCGAGGAGACAATCGACCATCGATGGCAGAAATTTCTAGTCGATGTCACCACGAACTTGTATTACTGCACTGCTGGCAGACGATTTTTTTTCCAAGTTAATTACTAAAACGAGGCAGATTTGTTCAAAGCCTCCGGCTTACTCACATTCTTTGTTACGGCTCGCCGAGACTAACAGCGGAGAACTTTACAAGAAGCTAAGCGTTGGTCTCGGCAGACAGACAGCAGTCCACCTATACACATCCGTGATGTCAGCTTGGCGTGTTCGATTTGGTCCTGGAATAAATGGATTGCAATTTAGGTCGCGGTAGAATCGTCACGATCAGCTGATCGATAATGAGGTTGTCACGTTTGTTGTTACTCTTTATCTGCAGACATCTGTAAAGAAAACAATCTCCAAATCGCAAAATATGTACCAAGCATCTACACACACAGATTCACACAGATCCGATACGCTCGTGCACACACACGCACACACAGAATGTATCCTATCTCCTACGGACTGATGGTGTCATTGCAGCAGATTATGTCCAGCTTGGTCACTCCCGCTGTCGCTGTTGCAATCCTGATGGGGATGTGTGAGCGGCAGCTGTCAATGTTAGATCCCCAGTACTAGCTGTCCACCTCCCCGAGGATGTAGGTCTCGGTATTGTTGTTGCCGTTGGTGTTTGCTCTTGTCAGTGCCATAGGCGTGCACACTGTCTGTCAGTCTGTTGTCAAGTCTTGCTGTTTGCTGCCTCAGTTCAGCGTCGTCTGTAAAGTTCAGGTTGCATGGGGGCCTTCCATCAACAGAAATGGAGATATGAAGGTCTTAAAGAGTTTATTGATAAGCGTTCTCTAAGATGTTGTACATTACAGGTAACATGGTAAACCTTGGTGGACACTCACTCGTCTATTCGTTGGGCCACGTTTTTGCGTTGAGGTTGTTTGTTGTTAAATCATCGCCTGTTTGAGCAGCTCACCTGAGACTATCAACGCCAGGTGACTACTCTCCACTGAGACTTTGAATAGCACAGTCGACCTTTCGCCATTATACTGGTAGGTTGTATGGTTGTTGTATGTTTGCTTTCTATAGTGTTGATGTCTTTCCCCAGCTAAACGGTGTACAGGTCGAGGTCATATTCGCTCCATCGGATTAGCACTGCATTACCTTTTGATATCCTCGATGACCGATGTCCTGTGTTAATCTGTCTGTGAGTTTTCAGTAGTTGGTAGTCATTTTGCTGTCACATCGTGCCATCTCCTCTGTGGTCACTCATTAGTCCTCGATTCAGTTCTCTTTAGCTGTCTCTTCCTATCCTTACTGATGTCACCGTTCACTGCATTGTATCTGGAATCTGCTGAAGGATTTCTTTTATTTCTTTCTTCATCACTTCAGGACCCTCCTTAGGTAACAGATGTCTGGATTAGTTATGAACTTCCTGACCTAACTGCTTGCTGATCGTGTTACGGGATATTGCAATACACGTTTTCTAAACAGCTCTGAGAACAGGAGACGGTGAGAATGCATTTTTAATGTCTTGTAGCAAGTGGCGGAAAGTGTACGCCATCATTAATGCATAATACCTTATCCGTCTCAAAGAAGAATAGTTCATCTGGAGAGTATTCTCTTCAAATTCTGTTACATAGGCTGTTACATTAGCATTTATATAGAGCTATTGCCATGTCGGCTCAACGCGCTTTACAAGAGTTATATTAAGCCGACAAGCATGCAAACACACAAACACACATTCAAACGCACATAGTCACACACACATGACTATGTAGAGAAATGTGTTGGTAGCTGGGATTTGAAGCCGCCATGAGGGCAGTGTCAGAACATGAGGCAGCTGCGTACGTCGGTTCCCAAACCAGTTGAGTGTCTAATGGACTGGACTGCCATGGAAACTTCCAGAGTCCGGCGTGCACACACACACACAGACTGCTGGCAGACCGTCGCCTCAACACAGAGAGCGTGCACAACACTTCACACAAACAGATCAGTTGAACAGAAAGACGAAGAAGCATGTAACAGATAATAGGGACGACACTCACAACAGGTCAACAGACAACAACAAATACCGAGAGCTATATAGTCCCCTCCAGCCAGTTAGGAAAAGACATACTCTCATCCCTAATCTCTACTTGAAATAGTCCAATTCCACAGACCACGAACTTCTATCTATGATGTTGTCCCCAGGCTTAGCGGTCCACAACGAAGCCATGACATGACTCAATTAAAATATTAACACCAGCAAGATGATTGGGCCCTGATGTGGAAGGTACACTCCACGAGATAGTCTAGAAAGAAGTCTGTGCATTGACATATCAGGTATTTTTCCTCAGTAGGTCTGAAAAGAAATGCTTTATTTATCCCTTTTTGGTAATCAGCAGCTGCTTAATAAGGAAGCCGGCATTTGCGAAGGGCCTAATCCACTCCTGTAGACGATCTTTCGAAAAATATGGAAACACAGAACTGCATGGGAATAAACTAGACTACAAGTTTTAAACCTCTTAGCTAACTTCTGTAGACCTCCATTGTACCATATCCGATATGAACAATCCAGACTGGCTACAAGAACATGGAACAGTTACTACTCCATCAGTAAATGCACCAACGCGGCGTCTGCTTTGCTCAGACGTAAAGCCATCAACTAGAAGTAAATATAAACAAACATCATTTGTTTGAATAGCTGCAAACTGTATTTAACTCAGTTTTTGCGTCTGAATTTTCCTTGCGGCGATTGTGCGGAAGTAGGGACGAGTTTTACAGGAATTTTAAAAACCTTTACCTGAGTACTTCAGCTTACCTGATGATTACTTTTACTTCACTTTTTAAAGCTCATTGACCTCGCTGTAAGTAGGGGTTATAATGTATTGTTGTTATTGTCTTCTTCTGATTGTTATTTTTAAGATAATTTGTTTTAAAAGATTTTTAGAAAAAATAAAAGTATTTCTATGAGCAGGATA
Organism: Pomacea maculata; assembly: GCA_004794325.1. NCBI lineage: Eukaryota > Metazoa > Mollusca > Gastropoda > Architaenioglossa > Ampullariidae > Pomacea > Pomacea maculata. Next base: position 9,498 of record SRHC01001952.1, read on the forward strand.
TGCCTTTATTGCTTTTGTTTGTTCTTTGCCGTAAATATGCAGAAGAAAATCGGAAGAGAATCGATGAACAGAAGAGCAGAAAGAGTAGAAAAATCTTGTAAAAAAGATGAAGAAAGATTTTATTTTTTCCCAACAAACGACGGGCTGCTACAAAGTTCTTAAAAATTTGGTGAAAGAATTTCTATAAAGTTCGTCAAATGAAGGCTTTAAAAATCACACAGACACAGACTGATGACACCGCTTCCTGAAACATTTGACAAAGTTCCGCAAACATTTCTCCCGAGATTGGACCACATTTTTTATGTTCTAATGAATGTGTTCATGAGAAACCTATGTTGCTTCATAGTGAATAGTTGCCTCTCGATGTTCTTTGAAGAAACATAGTATAAACAGTAAGATGGTCCTTTGGAAGGTAGTTTGCTTATATCCGCAAAACGCCTCGCTCTATTATTAAGAAATAACTGAGACATAAAAGGTAAAGTGGTTTATAGAGTCACAATATGATTTCCAAATGTTACTAGATTGAAGGAATCTTTTTCAGACTATCATATAAGACTTAAAGAGCTTCTCTTTTCTAAACATTAACTCGGATAATGTCCCCAAATGGACTGAAGGGAATCAAGTCTGTCTGATACCTTGAGTACCTTACTTAAAAACCCAGTGGAATCTCTAGACACTAAGTACTCGTTATTTTTCATAAAGCTTTGACATTATGATAAATCTTGACTTCACTTACATAAATAGGATATTGTTAAATAAAGAAGAAGACTCGTTTCAATTGGAAAAAAACGTTTTATTTAAAGGTCTCATACCTTCCTTGTTAATTGTTTTTGTGCTCCTTGCGTTTTTCGAAACAAATATTTTAAATAAAATTAGCTAGAGATTTGAGTTTATTTGAAAAAAAAAAAACTCACAAAATTTGTTTTAAAATGGACATGCAGTACTCACTGAGATGTCTTTAAAAGACGAAGATCTTCATTCTTTTTATAAGGCACAGATTTAAAATATGAACACGATCATTTGGAAATTGATGCTGTTTCAAAGACACTAAAGTATTGTGTTTGGAATCGAACTGCGTTCTTTTAACTCTGCTGTAAAAGACTGAGAATCGAATAAAGCTGCGCACGTGCCCACCTGAGCACTTAACAGGGCAGCGGATACGAACATGACCATCATCGATACTGAATGTCTGAAGTGGCGATGCTGTGTTGTTTTCCTGCTTTTGTCGGCCATCGCTGTCAATTAGAACAAGCGGTGAAGCCAGAAAGTAGTACCTGTAAGGCCACTTAACATTGTCAGAGATGAAATATGCAAATGTAGAAAAAAAAGTGAAGTGGTATTTACCGGCACCATTTCTACAGCCTGGCCATTAGGTTTGCTATGTAACTCAGGGCTTTCGACATCGGTGATTGACTTTAGTGAACTGGTGCATTAGTGAGTAGAATTCAGTGTTCATGCCATGACGGTTGCTAAGACAATGCGTTTGTTTGTAGTGACTAAGGCCGTGATTGTTAACCGTCAGGGTTAGAAGACGTTAGTACTGCAGGTGCCTCTCGTGCCAGTCAAGCAGACGCTCTGGCCTCTCTGTTCCTGAGAGAACTTCAGCTCTTCTCTGACTGAACAGTGAGCCACACCTAACACCTCGCTGCCTGCATAACGCATGTAAGTCTTTGAAGCGTACAAGGAAGTCAGCTGCTAGTTTATTTCTTAAAATGGTCGTCAACGAACTAGGGATAGTAGTTCTGTCGCTTCTCCTGTAGATGTGCTAAGGAGAAGCTTAAACGTACGGGAAGTTTGTCTCGTATGACTTTTGTTGTGAAAGACCTCTACAGATGAAGTGCTTTTCCTGCACCAAAGTCTGTTTATCAGCAAGTCACAGTTGTTCATCCCTTCGCGCATTGTAGCAAAGCTAGTAAACTAGTTTTTGTTCCACCCACTGCGCTATTACATATTAAATATAACTATTTCTCGAAGAATTTCCTGTTCCATAATGAGTAAAACTGTTTATTAATTGTCAGGGATCAGTCCGTGATTCCATGTTTTAAAGTTAGTTTAATCCCGTCGCTGTTTCTAAATTACAATGGTAACTAGCACGTATTGATGTCAGCGAGGAAAGGGAGATCACTCTAGCGACAGATATAGAGAAGCAGACGGCACTGGCGGACATGAGCGTGGAAGGATGTTGTGTGAGTGTTGATGTGAGCGTAGATCTTAGAAGTGATTCCTTTCCTAGACAAGATTTCTTTTTTTCTCTGTGTACGGGCGATTGTGTTACAACTCTTTTGATCAAGGATTCGTCTAGATCTAATCTTTTCGCCTTCGGTGGAGCACCCAGCAGTGTGTAGACTGGATGTACCGTGGGTTTCTTGCCGCCAACAAAATGTAAACAAAATAATAAAATTTGAACTGTGTGTGGACAAACAGAACTGTGAGTTGCAGGTAGACAATTGATTTGTGGATTTTCCCCAGCTCGTCAGCCTTTGATTCACTCCTCATTATAAGCGGCACGATTGTATTGTTTGTACTGCAGCGACTAACACTGGGATGAGATATGGAGATGAAAATATAATTATCTGAGCCCTCAGTTTGCCGCCATCTCCATAAAGTGGAGCAAGGACTTTCAGTGTCTAACGTTTTAGACAAAAGAAGGTAATCTTTGAACTTCGTTTTTTTCACCTTTACTATTGAAACCATTTAACATTTGTGATTATGCTACTTAATGTGTTGTCGAAATATTTGCACCGATTTCTACGATAATATTTAGCTCATAATAGTTATTTTTTTCCAAACCGCTGACACGAAAAAGTGCTAAAGATGTGTTATAAAAATATTTTCTGAACAGGAACTAATCGTACTTTAAAACTGTGATGTGAAATAAATTTCAGGTATGATAGTCGTCACACAATAGTACTGTGACACCGTCACCTTATTGATAAAACTAGTTGTGTCACTCATGTCTCCACAAATGTAGTTTCAAGATATAAAAAGATATATCTGTGTTTACGATCGTCGTACTATAGTTGTGTTATAATAGTTCTACCCTACATGTGCTTAAGACGAAAAGGACCAGAGCAAAGTTCCCTGTCACTTGTTGTGTAAAATATTGTGGACAATATGTGACAATGTATGGTAAATCATTTCTATGACTCATTGTAGCAATAAGCCACACGTATTAAAAATGTGTTTAAAAGTACTTTACTTAGATCCTAATAATCCATTGTGCACATTAAGTTTTTCTTTAATTTAAATGGTGAGATTACTATCATGCCATAATTACACCTTCCCGTGTTTACACACCTGGCACTATGAGGATGGGTGTGACATTTACAACTGCTTTTGTCTTTAAGTCAGGTGCAGGTCCTTGATTACACGATGGCCCTCAATCCGTTCATGGTGTTCCACCTTTTCCTGACGGATGTGGCCTTGCAGGGTCACCCAGAAATGCTAGATCAGTCCGTGTACGTCACTTCCCCTATGACATGTGCGGCGCGCTGTCTGAGCATTGACCTGTGTCAGGCGTTTTTCCTCAAGAAGTCTGAAGACAAGTACAGGTGTACGCCGGCATACCGTCGCTTCGTTCTAGAGTTAGGCTACACCTTCATCTTCTCGGAGGGTCAGCATCTGTACCACGTGCATGGAGGTCAGTGTGTGTCGTCTGCCCAACATGGAAGTTACATATTTTGTCATGTTATTTATTTTATTTCGGTCATCATCATCATCATCATCATCATCAGCAGCAGCAGCAGCAGCAGAAGCAGCAGCAGCAGCAGCAGCTTCCAGTCCATGTTGCTGATACACAAAGATCCAGAATCTCATTAAACGATGCGCGCTTCGGAGAGAGGAAAGTATAAAATTGGGAATAATCGAAGGGGAGAGCTATAGCTGTATTATAAGCCCATTAAGTTAATGGCCATTACTCTTAGTTGAAGAGTACGTTCATGTGGATAATCGTATTTTATTAGGCATATTCCTGATTACATTTTCAGACAAGTGCAAGCCAGAAAGAGGCCTGTACTGGTACCCGTATCTCCAGTTCTGCTTCATGATCAGTTCCCAGCAGGCTACCTACAGTGTCGCCAAGCAGGACTGTGAGGCTAATGGCTTTCGCTTAGCTGTACTAAACACGGACCTCAAGTACAACATGACGAGACTTCGCCTCCTGCACTTTTCAGGTAGCTATGAAAGTTCTCATAGTATATAAATGTACTCGATCACTTTCGATTTTGTGGTCTTGGCATAAAATGAGAAATTGACCGTCATCATCAACATCATCTCTGCTTTCTTCGTTGATGTCAGGAAACATGTCTGTTATTCTTTCTATTTTCCATCTCGTTCTTGTATTATCATACACGGATACGTACAGCTGATTTCAACTGCAAAGCTGTACTGTTTTGATTTTGCAGAGTTTAGTCAACGGTCGTACTTCATTGGGGCGGAGAGAGGTCCTGGTCAAAACACCTGGACATGGGTGGACGGATCGGAAGTCAAGAACCTGGACTGGGCTCCAGGTGAACCCAGCGACTCAACAGAAAATTGCATTGATCTTCTTTTCTTTGCTACATTTCGCATGAATGACGAGAATTGTGCCTATGGCCTAGGGTACATGTGTGATTTACCGAATCCATAGCATCGTATCACCTTCTGAAAGATAACGTGGAGCCATCATAGACTATCTTGTGGCCGGACAACTCCATAATAAACCAAGTCGACCAGAACCATTTGACTTTGATGTAAAGGCAGTTCGACTCGGCCAACACTAAAACTGTCTTAGAAACGATGACAGATGACAGTCTTTTTTCTAGTCTTTTTTATCACCTTGGCGTGTTAAATTTGGTCTTGGAATTGATGGAGTGATATGTAGTCGTGGTAGAATTGTCCCAATCAATTTAATTTATAATGTCCACCTTTGTTGTGACACTTTATCTGAAGGCATGTTTCTGTATGGAAAACAATTTCCTAATCGCAAAGAAACATATTCGAATTCTGCCGACACACAGACGGACATGCACGCGCGCACGCGCTAGCACACACACTCACAGAATGTATCCTATCCCCTACGGACTTATACAGTCTTACAAAGCAACTGACCTGATGGTGTCATTGCAGCAGATTATGTCCAGCTTGGTCACTCCCGCTGTTGCTGTTGCAATCCTGATGGGGATATCTGAGCTGCAGCTGGAAAGGATAGATCACCAGTACTTAAAGCTGTTCACCTCCCCGAGCTGTAGCCCATCGTGTAGATCTTGGCAATGTTTGTGCCGCTGCTGTTGACCATGACTTTGCTGGTCAGTTCTGGTCTTCATTTCATCTGCCTTTGCTGCTTGTGGTCGCCTCAGATCAGTGTCGTATGTAAAGTTCAGATTTTATGGGGGCCTATCAGCAATGGAAAGGGAGATGTGATGGTCTTAAAGGATTTATTGAAAAACGTTGTACATTACAGGTAAGGTGACCAGACGTCCCGCATTAGGCGGGACAGTCCCGCTTTTGACCTCGTGTCCCGCCTGCTCATCGGGCGGAACGCCCAATGTCCCGCTTTCTGGCTTTCTGGCAAGTCTATCAAATGCCCCGGTTGTCTTTAAAAATCACTTTTTTTCGGCGTTCTTTGACGGTGACGACACCATCATCGGCACGTGTCCCGCTTTCGCCCCCGAAAAGTCTGGTCACCTTAATTACAGGTAACAAGGTAAGCCTTGGTGGACACTCACTGTTATCGGAAGAACTGTTGTCTCCTTGTTATCGTGACGGACACGATTAAGTCCTTTCGCATAGCAGGCTGAGGGTGACAAACTTTCCTGTAATCTTGTCCCTTTGTTTATAGATATATTTTGACGTGAGTGTCAGCTTTAAATAGCCATGTTTATGTGTTTGATGATGATCGCCATGTTTGCATTTTCCTGAAGTGGGTTGTGGCTCTTTTCCTTTCTTTCTGCGTATTATCGTCAGAAGGAAGATATCATCAGAGGGAATCGACTGTAACTGAAGGTCTCGGCTGTAGAAAACCACAAATGTAGTTTTCTCTTATATTTACAGCTATTTCGCTTTGAATTTTGTTTTCTTTGTAGGGATTAGGATAGATGCACATTTCTTCTTGTAGAATTTCCTCAATGACTGACTTTATAGAAAATAAAGTAGCTTATATTCCAAACTATGTTTTATTGATGCCAATTGTGAAGTTTTAAGAATGTCAGGGGTGCTGATGTAAAGTAACATATTTTCAGCTGTATTACATGTACAGGATAGTTGTGTTTGTCAATCCTTTACTTTACACATTATTTCTCAAGAGTGAAAAGTATTTGGGTATAAAGTTCTACAAATGAATGCTGAGATGAAGGAAATATTGACGAACACTTAATAAAATCACTTGATTAAGAAGATATATTTACAGACTTAACGATTATTATTACTGAAACTCAATCAGTAAGATCAACATCCATTTTACTGTAAGCTAAGTATTTAGTCCACAATAACATCCATTTTGTTTCAAGACCAGCAACTATTTCAAGACAAGATCAGGTCGTAATTCTGGGCATTTTGCAGAGTTCCTTCCTTTTACTAAATGCCTACGATGTATTTGTTCACAAGTTGAAAGCCCTTAAGATCTAAGCATGAACTTCCTTTTATGTCCGTCTTCATGTTAAAAGGTCTACAGAGACATAAAGGTAGTGCTTAGAGAAGAAAGAATCCACACATTCCGTGAAGTACACAGGTGAGCACTACCTGTACAAAGTGTTTTGCCACACAAAAGTCAAAAGATTTTCGTTCGCTCGCACGAAACCCTCTCTCTGGAAAACCAACTAGTCTGAAAGAAATACCAAAACATTCTTTACCTGCAATACAACTCGGCGTGGGTGGGAAGCAGGGTGTGTGTCAGGTCAGGAAACCGACGGCGTCGTCGCCGAGCGTTGCTGTTCAAATGTCATTGGCATGATGGCATGAGGGATGCGTTTACCTGTAAGGGGCCAGGAAATCCCTCAGCACTCTCCAACGCTGGTCAGGAGCTGCGGTCAAAGAGATGTGACAATGGTGGATTTCCGTGACCTGTCCATGCACATAGGTTAAAAAACACGAACAAGACAAGAGAATACTCAGAGGTTATGCGAACATACAGAGGTAAAAGGAATATATACACACAGGTAAAACGAACATACCTAGAAAAGTTAAAAAAACATAGAAAAAAAGCAGAGGAAAACATGTAGATGTCAAAGACGTCAAGAGGACACATACAGGGCAAGAAAACATGTAGAGGGCAAGAAGAAAAACTTACAGATATTAAGCGGACGAGCTGACAAAGATCAAGATAACATTTGGAGGAAAAAAAATCAGAGATTAAGAGTTCTTGCTTATTAAAAAAAACCACAAAAGCTTTGGATTTGTCAGCAGAAGAAAAACATAAAGAGTTCGAGAGAGAAAATTGACAAAGTTTAAGTAAACTCTTTGGCAAGCTTTCAAGAGAGTGCTTTCAAAAGTAAAAAGAAACATACAGGAATCAAGATTTTATAGAAGTCAAGTGTACATAGATCAATGAACATACTGACAGAAGTGGAGACAATATACATAGACCAGGCAACATTTAAAATAAAATTGTGTCACATAGGTTAAAAAAACATACGAAGGTGCTAAACATACTTAAAAGTCAAGACAACATAGGACCCAGTCCAGATTTTTCAAAGCTGCTTTTCATTCAGTAGTAAAGATGTGAAAAGAGAGAAAAATATACAGAACAGGGAAAGATACTTGGCTGTTGTGAGATATAAGGGTAAAGACTATATCATGGATGTGGATAAAGACTATAATGAAATACAGAAATAGAAACATTAGTGAGGTAAAGACTTTTTAAGCCTCATGGGTTGTTCTTCTTCAGGTAAATAATTGTTTATCTGCCTATCGTTGATTGTACGTCTTTCTCTATATTTGACTTTTTCTGTTTTCATTTTCTTGTAGGATTTCTTAAATAATCTATCAAGATCTTCTTACTGAATTGCATATTAGTGTACTGCTGACTACAGGCTACATAAAATGGATTGTCACCTCAATCAAGTCGGAGTGAGATGTCTGTATGTGTATTGTGTCGTGTCTTCACACACACTTGCCTACTCGTGTCTATTTTCTGACCACATGCTTCCTGTGCACGTTCAGAAGCGGGTGAATAATGTTGCGAGGAAACACTTGAAGTTTTCTGACGATTCCGAAAGACACACAGAGCACAGGAGCTCAGTAGGCTGTTTGCACACGGCTCTCATCTGTTTACCCGGTGTCCCCCGCGCGACGTCATTAGACGCCAAGTGCGAGGCTGTGTGAGGCAGACGACAACTGTGGTTCTAACGACCTCGCACATTTTACCAAGACATTCAGTTGGAGAGTAATGTTGTTAAGGTGAATATTTGTTTTATTTCCGTGTGTCCTTTTTATCTGTTATCTTTTTCTCGCTCTTTTTTTTCTTTTTTTGGTTGGTTTCTTCCTTACTAAAGTTTTGTAGTTTCTAGTGTATTCATCTTCGCTTGGTTTCTTTCTAACACTTCTGTGTCCTTGAAATCCACTTCTCCCTCGCTCTGTTTGGCATGCACATTAGTCGTTTCAATGCATGTACATCTGTCACTTTCATACATGTACATTTTGTAATTTTTATGTACAGCTGTATGTACATTTAAAGATCATGTCCACCTCTTTTACTTACATTTTTCCTGTTCGTTGGTTTGGTTTCATGTGTGTGCGTGTGTGTGTACTCGTCCAAGTTCGTTTGGAAAACAATCAGGACTTAGTGCAGAGCCCGGTATGTGTTGAAACATTCTCGTGTCCACATTGTTGTAGGTGAACCTGCACATGTTTATCACGTTCACTTACAGTCACATGGCACAGGTCTGTAGATGATGTGCTGCTTGTTTGACATGTTAATAGTCATCTGTCTACAGGGTCAGTCATTTCTCACAATGGCACAGTCTTGCGATGGTCGGCATTATTCTGTTCCTTGACCTTCCATCTACCCGAGGCCAGGGTCGACTGCAACTGCCCCTCGCTCGGTCGAGCGTGTGGAGGTCGGGACTGGACACAGTCCACAACTACGATGACCACCTGTTAGAATGTGGTGGATACTGGGTGTGTCTCGTATTATTAGCTTATTTCGTTGATAAAACACTTAACTTATTTTCGTAATTATTCGATATTAAGAAAAGTCATTCAGCATAGGATTTTTGATTAAATGTAGAAATGAACAAACCAGGGAAAAGTGAATAAATATTGGTTCAACGGTTTTTTGGTATATATTGCTGCGCTGTGCTTGAGGCTAAACTGTAGTTGTTGTGTCGTGTGTCAGACTACTGTGTAGTTGTTGTGTCATGCTATACTGTAGTTGTTGTGTCGTGTGTCAGGCTATACTGTAGTTGTTGTGTCATGTGTCAGACTACACTGTAGTTGTTGTGTCACGTGTCAGACTACACTGTAGTTGTTGTGTCACGTGTCAGACTACACTGTAGTTGTTGTGTCACGTGTCAGACTACACTGTAGTTGTTTTGCTTGTCAGTACAAGAAGCGCAGAGGCAATCAGTGTGGGCTGTGTGGAGATCCTGTTGACGGACCCAGAGATCATGAAGCAGGGGGACGTTACTCTACTGGTATACTGACGGAAAGCTACTACCCGGGACAAGTGAGTTACCCCGCTTTGGTGACGTCATCTAGTGCATGGCAATACTTCACTGTCTTGTTTTTACCATTTCTCTTATTGAATTTAAATGTTTTAACCTGTTAAAGACGCAGCCGATAGAATGCAATTTAAACTGTGCCTACATCAAATACGATTTCGAGAATTATCGAAAAAAGCGATAAAATTTGCTTTCAAATGTATGTATGAATAACAAATGTTTTCAGGTTTCGAATGTTCTCCGAATGTGTCATCACTTGTAGCACCTTCACTGGCTTATCGTTAGTTATGTCACTGAACGGTACCTTCATCGGCATTACAATGTTGCTGGATTGATTAAAATCTGGCTTACAGAACGATCCGTTTACCCAACACGACATTTGACTTCTCTGCCAACCTCACATCTCTAAACATTTTATGTTTGTAAACTTGTTGAAAAAGACTCGAGTCGATCGGGTTAGAAAGCTGATAACTAAGAGACACTTAAAATATTGCCCACAGAGGACACAGTTCAAAGTCCTGATGAACACCAACCAAGGAGGATATTTCCAGTTTAGCATCTGTCCTCTGCAAAGCTCCAGCGAGACATCAACCCAGGTGTGTTTCGACCAGCATCCCGTACCACTTGCTGACGGATCTGGCTTCAGGTATGGTACAGACAGCAGTGACGACTTTGTATGGACACATTTACATTACAAAATTTCATTTCAAAGTTATGTTGATTATAGTTTATAAGTGTTTGTTGTGTGTAATGTCTCTACTCACAGTTGGTCTCATAACAAGTACAAGTGTTATAACACAACCTGGATTTGTTAATCTTCAAGTAATATTGTTTTCTATTCTACACCTTAACTTAATGTTGAATTTAGTACATTTGATATGTTTTTACAACAATACAATTATTTATGGTATTCAAATAATAATATTTTCAATGTTAATACTAGTTACAAATAAGTATCACGCATATAATAATTTCTTTTGAAGCATTTACGGCAATGAAAGTAAAAGGTATCAGTTATAACTGTATAATTCAAATGAAGTTGGTGCTTTTCAAAGGTAACGCAGTTTCCTTTAGCTTTACACCAGTGTAAGCGGTTTCAAATGTCCATCACTACACGCTTGAGTCAGTGAACCAGTCACATCAGCTATGGCTCCACGGATGCAGCTTCAGACACTGACAAAGATAGACAAGAAAGAATCTGAGCGGGAAAGCATTGTTGTAACTTTGTGCAGGTACTATTTACCTGAGAATCAGCAAGGTGTCTTTACGGTCGACGTTGTCATCCCGGAAGTGACTTGTCAAGCTTGCGTGTTGCAATGGATATACACCGGAAGTAAGTTTTGGGGCTACGTGCAGAGGATGCAACGTACAAGTAAACATATCAGAAAGCGAAGGACTGAGTATGAATGTGATATTACCTGTCATGTTGCGTTAAGACCGTTTTTAACCAGAGAAATGTTTGAGCTGGTATGGCAATTTTTGTATAACTGTCAGGTGTAAACTTTCTCAAACTTGGTCACACGTTTGTCCGTGTTTGTCTGGTTAAGAACAACTGTAAAGCAAACATAAGAGAGACCAGTAGATCATGGGAGCAGCATTGTTTTCTCATGACTGATGCACAGGTAGCAAAAAGTTTTCTAGCACAAGTAGCTTATGCGGGTAGTTATGTCAAAAAACAATTAAAGTCTCACAATGATACCCTCATAAACACTAGATAATGCAAATATTTCTTGTCATAATTACAAACTATGAAGCAAATCCAGCATTTTGTTGTGCTTACTGTTTTTCTTTTGTTGTTTTTTTAATTTTTTAAAAATCCTCGAAAACGTGCCTTGGACAGATCATGCCTGGGGTTTTGATGGTGATGGAAATGAATGTCGGGGCTGTGGACCTCAGTACGAACTGAGGAACTGCGCAGACGTGGCCATCACTTCCGGTGCAACAGTACAAAGTACTTACCCCTTTTATGAGTATCCTTAAATTCAGTCACTTCAAGCCCGAAAAACAATTTTCCTTTTCTGTTTACCATTGAACTGTTGAGCCGATATGTTTATCTCTTTACAGCTTTGTGTCCAAGGGAAATATATTTCTGAATGATGAAAATTGTCGTAAGCAAATTAACTCTTTTCAGATTTTTAAATTCCTTTCGGGTCTTCTTAATATTTATATTTTGTATTAATTTCAGTCAATCCAGTTATTCAAAACTACAACAGAGCAGAAATCAATGGTGGCAGCTCAGGAGGGCCTTACCTGTACAATCCATCCAATTCTCCGAGTCCGACATTCGTGTCCCCTGATCTGAACAGGTTCAACACCGGGCTCCGTTGCGTCGCCGTGGGAACCAAACGGAACATGCGTGGTATGGACGACTGGTGTACAGACAACTGTAACAAGAACTACTGCCCACAGGCTACGTGCTCGTGTCAAGGGTCACAGCAAGCGCCCTCCGGCACACCGACGGTTAGAGTTAACGATCCTTGGGGCGTTAGCGTGAAGCAGCTTCCTTTCACAACCCCACCACGGTTTAACGGATTCGTCACCCCCAACATTTATCCCCGTTACCCAACTGAGGTAGAAAGTGTTACGAGTGAAAAGCGAAACTGCGTTGGCGTTGGACCGCAGAACGATGTTCCTGGGATGAGCGAGTGGTGCTCCGACAACTGTAACGACCAGTTCTGTCCCAGGGACATCTGTTCTTGTGACGGATCTGACGGCACCGGACAAAGCACCTCAGGTGACCAGAACGGTGAGCCTGAGCTCAAGCCTGCTGACCCCTGGGGTGTCCCACAACCTCCCCCAGACCTTGACGGTCCCATCGCAGGTCCGGTAACTCCGTCCCTTCAATGCGTCGCCATAGGAACGAAGCGCGGAATGAGAGGAATGGACGAATGGTGCACTGAAAACTGCAACAGCAATTATTGCCCACGTGGCACGTGTTCTTGTCAGAGCATTGGCGACACCTTTCCTCAGAACCCGCAGTCGGGAACCGAGGACCCTTGGGGAAATGCGTATCCCCAGCAGGGAGAGACTGAGAGAAAATCCCCCGGTGCCCTCCCTTCGGTCGAGCGTAACGACAACATCAACACCAGCCAGAATGGACAGAAGAAATGCGTTGGCGTCAGTCCCAGGATGGGGCACATGGACGAATGGTGCACAAACAACTGCAACAGAAACCACTGTCCGCCTGCACTGTGCGCGTGTACTTGACAATGAGGAGGTCATCGACACACTCGTCAACGGCTGAGAATCATGTACGGTCTCTGAAGTAAGCCTAGCCATATCGCTTGTATCGTTTGTATCGCTTTTTCGGCATTTCATTAAAAATTCAAACGTGTGTCGCTTGCTTGGAGCTAGAGATGCAGTGAGTGACAATGAACCATGCGAACTAGTTAGGTGGGGAAGACACAGAAACATAAAAGGAACACACACATACACACACTCCGAGCAGGAGAAAGACAAAACATTTAAAGCCGAGGGAACAATACACGAACAGAAGACTGTCTATTTATGTGTATGTCGTCCTGTCTGTTCTATCTGTGTGTCTGTCTGACTAGGTATGTACATGTGTTTCTGCCTGTATAGTCTACCTATGTGTTCTCTGTCTCTCTAGCTGTGTGTAGACATGCCTGTCTGTATAGTCTAGCTGTGTGTATGTCTGTGTTTGTCGTCTGCCCCTCTAGTGGCTTATCAACTTTCCTCTACATTTATACTGTTCATAAAGACAACAAAATTTTCTCGTAATGCATCTACAATAATCCTTTAGTCTGTGGAAGACAGATGAATAGGCGATAAGAATTATCGATCGATTTCTTCCAAATATTTTCTAAGGTCTCCTATATTGGCACAAGTGTACGCCCATGAATATATTCACAAACACACTAACTGTAATGCTAGTGGAACCTTTTAGATCGTTTTTAATCTACACAGAAATACTTTACATCACGAATAGTTAAAAAGAAATTGGAATTTAATGGCACAGTTCAGTGGGGACCTTCCCCATTGCCCGCTCTACCCTGTTGCATCCTCTTTCCACGCGGACTTGTCTTAGTTTTTAACGGAGCACATGGCAATAGCAACACTGGAGGACGTCAGCTGACCAAGATGGACACCAGCAAGTGGTGGCGATGTGCAGCTGCTGCATGTCTCGTTGACGTTGTTGACATCAGAGCCTGGATGCAGCTGCTTTATTTTCGTCTGAAACAGTTTGACACAGTGACAGCACAGACACAGTGGCATGGCTCTCATACACCTACTGGGTTCTTATAAAGAATTCTGTCACATCAACTGACAATGTGACATGTCTGTGACACAGCCTCACAGCTCTGACATAGCGTGGGCGTCAGTGAATCCCAAACTGTCAATGACCACATCATGACACACGGCACACCCCACTCACTACAAAATGAATTGTTCACGGCGTATGAGTATATTCAAGCAGACTGCAGGAATCAGTGCTGTTAACAAATCGCTACTCACCTGGTTTACTCAATCTTCCTGTAAGCTGAAAATTGTATGAGAACCCTATTCGTTCATTATTTTCGTTAACTTTCGCTTTCTTTAAAAGATTATTTGGAGGAAACTATTTAAAAACTTCAATACAGCCAAAGTAGTAAATGTAACAAATGTAACATTAGTTCACATTAATGCTGTACACATTCATAATTCCATCTTTAATTAACTACTAGGATGGAACTGACCAGTCGTTGTTTCGTATGAGGCGAAGTAATTGCCGCGTGTCATGATTTCGTCTAGGTCTGCATTTCTCTCAGCGCGAGGGGACGCTCCTGTATTGGAGAGGTAGCTGACAGCAGACGACAGTTAACGTGTGTTTTCAGGCTATTTTTGTCCGGTTCGCGGGAAAAGGTCAAGGCCTTCGCCCGTTGTCTGTAGCAGCACCTGACGTCACAGGCTTACGACGTCACGTGAGGTTTGCTTGAGGGCTGGTCGCTGCTGATGAGAGATTTCTTACCAAGGCGCTGAGTAGAGCGGAGAGTTTTTTTTTTGTTTTTGAGAAGACGGCTGGAGTCTGTGCTGTGAGGCAAGGTGCCGGTTGTATGGTCTGCCACGACTGACCCAAGCTTGTGGGCACTGAGAGGCTGGTTGTACTAGCGAGTTGATGCCAGCAGTGACCACCGGGACTTGTGGAAAGTGCGGAGGGTGTCGGAATGACAGCATTGGGCTGTGACATCCAGTGTCTACGGGAGTGTGCTTCCGTTTCTTCTCGGGGTGACCGTCGGTCATTAGCATAAGCCGTGTGGGTGAGTGCATATTTTCCCCATTGTTATGTTTGTTTTTGGATGAGAGGCTGCACACGCCTGAGCATTAGGATACGCGAGTATGTGTTTACTCCTTATGAGTTTATTTTTGTATGTGTGTAAGTTAGGGCTATTTCATGTCTTGGTTTAAGGGGGTCTTGGAGGAGGATGTTTAGTTATTTTTTCCTGTAGCTTTTTAGTGACAGTTGTTCTTTTATTTATTTCAGGCTTTTTGTGTATGTCCGTGGTGCACGCCCTTGGTGTGTATTTACTGTGTACTTCCTGTGTTTACGTGCTATGCGTGCGTGCCTTGTGTCCTGGCTCCACGCTCTTTTGTTCGACGAGCATTCGTCTGAGATATAATCAACCATTCTGCACTTCTTCATGTGTGACCTCTACGTCTACGGGTTCTACACCTGCATTCAGAAAGGGAACTGTACTGTGAACAGCTCCTGAGACTGTGTACTAAGCGCCTCAAGCCCCTGTTCTGTGTTAAGAATTAAAGACTCAGGGGAAACTACTTTTAACTGACTGTACTGGGCCGCGGTGCGCGGTTTTTGTTTTACTGCTGTGGTATAATTTGTGTGCGTTTGCGCTTTGTTTTTGTTTTCTTTGCGGGGGTGCAGTACCTGGTTGTTGGGGTTTTTTTTGGTTTTTTGTTGTGAGTACTCGCATCGGTATTTTCTTTGTCTTGGTTGTGTTAGGTATTTGGGTGTTTGGGTATATATATATTTTTTGATTAAACTTCGTATTTGTGTCGTTCTTTTCGTCTTTGTCTTGGTCTTCGCTTGGGCACGGGTTCGAGAAGTAAGTCGCATCCTGCCTCCGGCTGAGTGACAGTGTGTTTAGCCTGCTGTGTGAGTGGCCTTGAGCGTGCTCCGTGGACGCTGGGGGGTGGTACGCGACAGTAATTACCTTCCTTGAATGGCGGAGCAGATTTGTCTTCCTTGGCCCGCCAGACCATGGTGATGTCTTCGATCGTGCGTCCTTTGGTTTCAGGGAGGTACACGAACGTGAAAATGGTGAAGAGCAGAAGAAGGACCGTGAAGGGCAGGAAAGTATAGTCACCAAGTCCTTTCTGTGGGCCAAAATGAGGATCGCCATGTGAGCATTAAACAGTCTAAAACATGCCGGCATTGTAAAGAGGATATTTCCGCAGTACGCACTCCTCGACTGTTAAAATGGAAGCGGGAGTCAGTTTGTCACCAACTTACGATAAAGTAATGTTCTTTGATCAGCGCTAGCAAACTAGAAGGTAAGATGATTAGCAAGAGAACATTTACCTGAATGAAAGGGAAAGAGTAGCCCACGATGAAGTTGGCCACCCAGTTGACCAGCACGGACACACTGATCGCCACGGGTCGCGGGCCTTGTGCGAAGAGCTCGGCCACTATCAGCCATGGAATGGAGCCTGGACATAGCAGTCACGTGTGTGTGTCAGCTGGTCAGTGCGTGTGGCAATCATCTGTTTCTTTCATTCTTCAAGTAATCACATACTAGAATGCAGTGAAACTTGTCTTCAATATTACAGGCTTTACATTTAGTCTAGGGTCGCTGTAACCTTGGTACATTGCAACAATCGTTCAGTCTGGATTGGGAGATTATTATTTAATGTCCTAAACTTTAAAATGTCACACAGTCTTCGTAAGGTAATAAAGTAATGTATTTTTTCACAGGAGAAGAAAGCTTCATACATTTTCCAATTACAATATAATATTTCTCGTGACTCTTCGTTATAAAATGCCACTGGAATAGGTCTTTGTGCTCTGTTTCTAGTGATTTTGTCTGAGCGGTCGTGTTGTCCTTTAAGTGTTGTCAACGTTTGCAAGACCGTGGATGAGGAAACATGGCGGACTTACCAGGTCCCAGTGCAAAGAAGACAACGAAGATGAGTGACACAACGATACTGCCTATCTTGAATCCTTCCACTTCATCCTGAAAGTCAACCCAGTCGTGAATGACAATAGAGGAGGAGGCAAGCTAGACGTATCACCAAGGCAGCTCATGTCTTTTATATTTTGTTATTAGCTTTGTCGACTGAGCTCTGTCCTACTGAGCTGACTATGCTAGGAGACAGCGAAACACACACAAAGAGAAAAGAAAATCCCCAACGAACTCGATAGCTCCTGTCGGTTAGTCACGACACTCGTTATTTTTTGACGGTTAACAAGGTGTGTCCTTTGCTGTATAATATTAGAAATGACCTGTTAAAGTGTTTGCTACGCGGAGTGTCAATGTTTTTCCCACATAACTAGTTAAAAAACTTACATCGACTCCTAATCTGCACAAGCCAGTGCTAAAACAACATCTGATCCTCCAGATGGCTTACCTTCAGTGCCAAGGTGATGGTGATGAGGATGCTAAACAGGAACATACCCCCGAGACCCACCATGTGCAGCGTTCGCCTGCCCAGCCTGTCCATCAAAGGAATCGTCACCAGTGTCATGGAAACCATGACCGCGCCCACTCCGCTAGTGGCATGAATGGCGGTGTCCTCCTCCAGACCGGCGCCTTTGAAGAGGCTGGAGGAGTAGTAGAAGATCTGGAGACGAGAACGAGGCTGACTGTCAGTATGGGTGGCGAGGTTGAGGTCGGTTAAATCTCTAGACCGACAGCATGGTACAGGTATTCTGGGGGTCCTAGTGCTTACCTGCCAGCTAGGGCAGTCAATCATTGTGTTCACTTCAAAGACAATTGAATGTTTCAACATTTGTTTCCACTGATGCTGTCTCGGACCATTAGTTAATCATTAAATCATCGGCACGTCTATGACATTCTGCATTCCTTTGTACTTTAATGTCAGGTGTATATTCCTGTGAAATTATTCTTAATCAGAAGGAAATGTTTGAAGATAAGTTTCAAAACTAAATGCCACAGCCACCCAGTCAGTGAGTGACCCACCCCGTTAATACCAGACAGTTGCTGCGACAGTTGCATAACGATGCTAATGATGAGTGGCGTGCGCAGACTCTTCTTGCTGACGAAGTCTTGAAGGCGTATCTGCAGACATTTGGAAAACTTTGTCAGGTGAACTTGTCCAGTATTTTACTGAAGTTAAAACATAAATTCTTGTAGGTACATGTTTTATGTAAAAACTGGGATGTTGTCCTGAACCAAGTTGGTTAGCTACCTTGTAAAGTCAATGTCTTGAGGTCTCACCTCTCTCTATCATTCTGTATCAAGCTCAATCAAGCCACTCTGTATTAATTCCGATCCACACACACAAGGCTTTGACACATATTCATTCTGTCCACAGTACCTTCGGTTCCGATGCCGTATGACAAGCTTCTGCTTTCATCTCTTGGATGTCGTCGTCAATGACATCTGTACCTCGCAACATCCGGAGAACTGTCACAGACGTGACACACAATTTATAACTCCTGGAATCCTGTTTCCCCTCTTAACAATGCCATAATCCATTTATATATATATACGCAGTAACAACATAATCGATTACAACACACTTGCATCTTTGATATCAAGGGTCAGTACACAAAAGATCACAAGTGAATATAATAGTTTCTTTCTCTTTCTATATATAAACACACACACGTAATGTTTTCAAATATAATCAGTGTCACGAATGCGAGAAGCAGTGACCGGGTTGTTTTGGGGGAGTGGGAAAACTGGCCTTGACACACTCCACTTCACCAGGTAGGAATGTTGTTGTCAAGCGATTCAGTCAACAGACGCGTTCAGAGCAACTGTTACCTCTCCGCGCCTCCTCCTCCTGTTCCTTGGCGATGAGAAGAAAACGCGGGCTCTCCGGGCACACGGGCAGCAGCAGCAGTTGAACAACGCACGGTACTATCGTCAGACCTGAGCCACGTAAACACACACACGCACATCAACAAACAGACAAAGACACATATCTATATACACACGCACGTGTATATAGTGTGTTTACACATATGACGTATATACGCACGGGACGTATACACACGCGCACGCACGCACTTATCTTTGCTCAGGTAGTGGCATGTATATGGTAAGTGCCCAGTGAAATATATGGAATAGTAGTTATACACACTTTAAAGCAGTATTGTCATTAAAAATAGATGTTACATTTTAAATGGTGTTAGTATTTGTTTAAAGAGTAAAGACCTACATTCTTACCAATGCAAATATTGATATATATATGTGTGTGTAGACTCACGCTTTGTATGTTTTTAGTTACTAAAAGGTCGCCATAAAATGGACAAAAGAAGGAGTACAAGTAAGTAGTGTGTAAATAATTTGTGCTTGTGTCCTCCACTGACACGTGACCCTCACCCAGCAGGATTTCCCAGTAGTCGTCAGTGCCCAGGATTTCAGGAAAGCCCAGAATCTGTGAGAGCAGGATGCCGCACACAACTCCCAGCTGATGGAGGACGCCCAGCGCTCCCCGGATGTGCAGCGAACTGACTTCCGACAGGTACATGGGGGTGAGTCCGGTGTACAGGCCTGGTAGCAACAGTACATATAGACATCAACGTTTGTACATATGTCCCGTGTGACAGGTCTGCTAATGTCAGGGTCACTGTCATTGTGTCATCAGTGGCACAGTGTAAACACCAACGTATGTACATATGGCGGTCTGTCACGTGCACAGCTCTGTAAACATCAGTGACATAGCATCGACACCGAGATAAGTGCACTGGGGTCGTTTGAGTTCAGGCCTGTTACGCAATGACAGAGATATGGAACACAATATCGGTATAAAGATAGTTATCTGTCCTCCGTCTTGGCATGGTAGCCGCAGTGACACACTGACACAGTGACACTGGCATGGAAGGGAGGGAAGTAGGTAGGAAGTATGAAGAGAATGCGGTGACGTGGGAAGGGGACGTGTCTCTGAATGTTATTCCTACTTCTGAGGTACACCGTACAGCAAAATATTAAATACTAATCTTGCTAACAAGCTTACTGCGTCTAAAAAAGCATTTAATTCTGCGTTGCTGTTTTTCAAAGTTTGATAGCTTATCACTTCTGTTGTCACTGATTACTTTCTTGTCCACAACTACAGCTTGCTACTCGTGTTGACACTATGAATACCGCTGTATATCTCGCTATACGACCATCAGCTGCTTCTTGTACTCGTCCCTGTCGTCTTGTCTTTACTGTGGTCAAGCCATTGTGACAGTGAGCTGCGCACCTGAGGAAAAGCCGATGACGAGTCTGCCGACAATGATCATTTCGTACGCCGCGGCCTGCTTGCTGAAATACATCAGAGCCGCCCCCACCACTCCAACCACAGCGCTGATCGCCATCCCGTGTTTCCTGCAACAACAGTCACACGACAGTTCTATTCTATTACAGGCACACTACACGCCCTCGTGCAAGCAAACAAGTAAACAAGTGTGTTTGTAAGTATGAACGTGTGAGTGTGCGTGTGAGGAAAAGACAGAGAGACTGTGTGTGTTGGGGGCGGGATTCGAGCCTCTCCATGCTTATTCGCTCTCGTTGCAAGTCTCAGTAAAAAGGAAACAGTTGAAAAGCTGTATCAACCAGTCACAGAAAGAGTTCAACTGACCGGCCGAAAAAATTGGACCAGGCTCCAGCCAGGATCCCGCCAACACAACCACCCACAGCAAAAATGGCCACAATGAGGGCGTACAGACTGGTCACACGGTCAGATGATGCTGGTGACCCCGACCTGTCCCAGTCTGTCTTGTTCACGAAGTCCTTGATGTTCTGAAAAAGGAGCAAACTTATACATGATATCCCATCATACTTTGCGGCAACTCGTGTGCGCTGAGGGACTTGCTTCAGGGTTTACTCAGCTTTCTCACATGGTTTACAGGCTTCTTTTGGATCCTTGTATCTAGAGACTGAAAGCTATCGACATTCTCTATCTACAGACGGAAAGCTATGAACATCCTTGTGAATCAGGATTAAGTTTACCCTCGAGATCAGATACCATGACGATGGAATGTAAGAGATGCGTGTTGGGTTATTCAGTTTCCAGTTCCTCACTTCCTTTGTGACAACTGGTGCACACAGACCGATGTTTATTGTAAGAGGAAGAAATGATAAAGCAATAAGAAGTCAGCAGCAGGCAGGATCATCAACATGATAAAAACCCTGGGAGTCCCATCTCACCTTCTCTGGGACGTTGATGACACCCGTGTTGTACCCGAAGCACAAGGATCCCATGACAGCGTAGAGTACGGCCAGCATGAGCCGTCCAGTCACCCGCTGTAACATGACACGACACTATCACCCGCTGTGACATGACACGACACAATCACCCGCTGTGACATGACACGACACTATCGCCCGCTGTGACATGACACATTCACCCCCTCATGTCAACAATTTTATGAAACCAAACCTTTTGTCACGAAAAAATGTGCACACGACATTAATTTTTCATTTTCACTAAAATCATCGAACATGACTGACACTAGCTTTATGTCAATAAAAATTATTGAAAGCTTCTCTTTTAAACGGCAGCTATCTGTATGATACTAGTATTAATATTAATATAAGTATTAATGACTAATATTAAAACTTTGTATTCTTTCAATAAGCTTAAGCTAATTTTTCTGTAAATATTGTGGAATGCCTGATTGTAAACGTCCCGGTGCCGTAGTTAGGAAGCGAAAATAAGCTGTTTTCTCAAGGTAAAATGGGGAGCTCAAGGAAAAGTGTCTTATTTTGTGGTTCCGGTGCAATGCTCAGCCCCAGCTGACACTTTGTGTTTCTTTACTCAGAGACATCCTGGTCCTCGCTATGAAAACTGCGGCTCGAGGGATGAAACAGCTGCCTGGTCTCATCACCGCCTTCCAACCTCGGAAACCTGATGCTTTTACTCGAGATGCCGACTTTGTCCTTCTAAAACGACTTAACTCGCTTCATGACTATGGCTCCAGTGGGACGACTTGGCAGCAGACGACACGCTTTATATATTAATAAATATAGTAATAATTTGTATATCGCATACTCACACTCCTAAGGAGCATGTTCCTAGAGCTTTAACAACAAGAACGAGACATGGACAGCATATGAGGGAGAGAAGAAACATATAGCATATGAGCTACAGAGGAATAAACAATAGTATCGATGATGAATAATAAAACAAACACAGAAAACGCAAAGAGAAACCAAGTGGCAAGGACTGAGAGTGTCGTGACTGTGCACAAGGAAGATGAACAGGGAAGTTTCCATACGCGGAAAAGGAGGGAGGGATAATGTGGACAACAAAAATAAATAAAAAGACTAAGATTAGGGGAAAGGTTGTTAGGAGTAATGGTTAAGGAAGAAGTAAATGAGTTTTAATTGTTTTAAAAAATTCAATGGTGGGTAAGTGGCGGATGTGGAAAGGGAGAGAGTTCCATTGTTTCGCTGCACAATGGCTAAAAATCCTGTGGCCATATCGTAGTATGGAAATGGTAACCTCGTTAAGCTCATGACATGGCATCTGTTAGTCTCGTTAAATCCTGACATTTCATTGAATGTAGATTAACATCTGGAAAGTACAGTAGTTTTCGTAGGCACGAGCGTGTGACTCAAGTGGCCAAGTGTGATGAAAACACTGAGCAGAACTCACCCCTCGCGATGGTACGATGGTCGCTTGCAAGCTCTTAGACTCCATGTCATGGAAGTTTGTCTTTTCACTGGATATGCTCTGGTATTTCTGCACAAATAATTATTCGTATGTTGGTGCCACGCAAATATCTGATGGATGATTTCATGATAATTATGAAGTTCATTTAACTTGGATAAACACGAAATTTAAGAAGTGGGTTTGTGGTAAGGCCAACAATTATTTAACCGGAAATATAGAAATATTGTCTAAATATTGTTAAGACAAAACTAATTTTCTTAAAAATAATTCCTTCCTTATCAAAATCACTTGCTTCGAAGTGCATTAGCCAGATGACAATACCATCATAGAAAGCGGCTAACACTTATTGTTTAATAGTCAGGTGTCAGGATGGTTTGCCACAGACACCTGTCACTTGACACTGTCTGTGACACCTCTCAGCTGGCACTGTCAACTCTCTCCGAGCTTTCTACGTAAACAGGAAACATTCAGTTTACACGCGCTCTTGTCAAACAAGTCCCGGGGGACGCCTGTCCTCCTCCTTTCTGAACACAACAGTCAACAATCAGAACAACAACACAGCTTATGTTAAAAACCATTACGTAGATCGTTGCTGTCCTCCTTCTGTCTTTCTGAGCACAGCAGTAAACATAATGAGAACAACAACACACCTTATGTTCAGAACCATTAAGTAGATCGTTGCTTACATGAGACCAAACCACAGTGTGAATTGCGAGAGGCAGAAATATATTTTAAAACACTAATCACAGCTTCAAAAATAAGTCAGAAAAGGATTTTCTTGCAAATATTTCAAGCAAGTGTAGTGCACAACTTGTTAGACTAAATGTACACCGACCACTGCAGCAAGCGACAACGGTCACAAAGTGAAGGACTGTCATGACCGCAGACATGTCTGTAGGTAAAGCAAGTGTATGTGAAGAAAGAGAAAGAAAGATGATAAAGCATGCAACTTGCAGGCCTTTATGTTGAAGGAAGAATGTAAGAGTTGACACGCTCAGACGATGCCGCAGTTGTTGCACCTCGTCTCTCAGTCCCGGGTGGCCGGGTACCCCAGCAGCTCTGAATGGGAGCGGTTAGTGACAGTAGAAGTAGAAGGCTCCAAGTGAGAAGAGACTTTGGGGTCACTCAGGACACGTGACAAGCAGCGGGGCGAGGACAGAGTGGGGTCCATGTTTTAAAAGTCAGTTCATTATTGCTGTCGACGGTATTTGCATCACACTCCTGTCTGCACAAGCATGTGAACAGCAGCGCCGCCACCACAAGTGGGCCGCAGATCGCATAACTTTAGTTATTCAGGTTCTCCCGTTGTTATATTCTAAATCACCATAAGTATGACTGGCCCTCGGAGTCACAAAACCACAGAACACACAACAGTTGGTTTCCCTCCTCCCGCTGGCGGCGGTGTTTGCGAGATGTTGACTGTCGTCATGGTTACCGACGTCTTAGAAGAGATAGAATTTGACGCGCCTTAAAGATCATGATAATTCTCGTTTCTTATTGTTTGCTTTTACAATATCATTCACTGCACACAACCTTTTTCTTATCTCTCTCTCTCCTAGCTCATGGAACTAAAAAAACAGTGTATGCGTGTGTTTGTGTATGTACTAAATTAGAGGGACCGTTGAAAGAGTAAACATCGTTTATGGAGCATGACTATTCAAAATGCATTTGAAGTTCACGGGTGAAGTGGTAATTATCGAGTGTGAAGGAAGGATATCCCACCCCCCAACACACACACACAGACACGCACTTCAAAGAATGCCTCGGTCGTTCCACTATGTGTGGCTCTCATATCAAAGTGCACTACACTCCAATGAGAGTTGATGTCACTAGATACACGGAGGACTCAAGTTTTGCACAGTTATTTACCCAGACTTCTTAAATATACATCTGTGTCCATGTTGTCTAACAGGCACAGTTCTCTCCCTATCTTTCTTTCACCACCCTTCCCTCTCTCTGTGTTTCTCTTTGTCTCTGTATCTCTCAGCATATAACAGCTGAGTTATCGCTGCTCACAGTTTTGGTTATTATGGTCGTTGAAGAGCGCCAGGGTTAAGGTTATAAATGTAAATGAGAAAATCTTTCGAAAACAAAAACACAACTTTTCAACAACAAATTATTTGCAAAGTTAGAAACAAAATTCGGTTAGATAAGCTTGGTTGCCAGAAAGTCGGCCAAGTACTGAGGGACACAACAGCAAAGCTTCGTCTACAGTAGTTAAAGAGATTTGAACACACGGTAGTTTACATTCTTCGGATAATTGAAATTGTTATGCAAGAGTTATTTTGCAGACACGTACGTGTAACATCTCAACAGTAATTTAGATTGTGAAAATAACTATTTCCCTGTTAGTTTGTACAAAGGATTAAAGATGATTAATCGATTAATGATAATGTCCACTTGGATGATCCACCATTTGGCTGTGATACGCTGGTACCTATGGCAGAGTAATCAAGACAAAACCTAATTCTGTCTGTACTGATGTGGAGAGAGAGAGGCGGACGGGAAATGGATCCCGTGACTCAGCACCTTCAGCCCAGTCCTGCCCGAGTCGACACTTACAACAACATGTTGACAGTCTCGGCACTGGGACCATTCGACTTGTCGGTCTTGGGACAAAATGATCTTCCCTGGGACGAAATGGACATAGCTGGGACGAACTGACGAATTGACTGTGGGTTGACTGTGGGGCGATCTGACCGTGGGGCGAAATGACTGGTGACCGAGTGTGTGTGTTCGTGTCTATGACAGCGAGAGAGGTTGCGTTATGTGAGAGAGAGAGAAACCAATGTTATCTGTTAAAACACGAACTTTGTTAACTACTCTCTAGCCAAATCCTGTTTTTTACTTCTTCCCGACTGCCAGCATATGTGAGTGTTGACAGCCCGTGACGTGCTAACTAGGGCGCACTCTGACCTCTGGGTTGTTGGCATCACGCACAAGCTCACGACTAACGCTGACAGTTGATGACAGACACAGACCAGTATACTCACTGTGGTGACCTCCATGTCTCTGGTGGTCATGTTGACACTGGTGTGGCCTCTACACACGGCTGCTGTCTCCTCCCTGCTGCTGTGGGCTGAGTGGCATCTGCTGCATTTCGTATTCCCTGTCGCCGCTCGTAAACTTTTCACTGTTGGAGCCCGTCACGACCTCTCGCACGAGTCACGTGGACAGAGTCACAATGCGCCTCTCATAACATGAGTGTGTGTGTCTCAGCTGAATCTGCGAGTCAACCTGTTGCTCGTCACGACGGATGTACACATCATGCAGGTATGTACACACCATATATGTATGTACACACCATGCATGATATCTGACCTAATAAACTGACAGCTGATAGCAGATCGCAGGCTTACCTATGTGTTTGTTGCAGCAAGTGCTGCGTGTGTCTGTGTGTGTGTGTGACAGAGAGAATCTAAACATGTGTTCTATATGTGGAGGCCCGTTCTTAGCCCCATGCAGTGGGGTCCGAGGCATATATATAGGGATTAATTTGAACATATATATTTATTTACCATATTAATCAAAAACGCGGGGCCCTAGGCAAATGCTTCGTCTGTCTGCCCGCAAAGGCCCATGTATATGTGAGTGCATTTCAGAAAGTTTTATATATCTATGATCTATCTCAGCTATGTGTGTGATAATGTGTCTGTGTGTTCATACCATCAGTAAAAGACTGAAGCGGTCTGGAATATATATATATCCTCCTGATAACGTATTTTGAAAGAGGTAAAAGAGGTCGTTGATCACATTGTAAAAATAATAAGGGTCGCAAACATGCAATTTATTTGATGTTCCCCTTTATCTCTCAAAATGTTTCCATAAAATGTCAAAACTAATCTGCACAAATGTTTTTCTTTTACACCAGGGCCGGTCATTTCCAAAGTGAATTAAAAAAAGAAAATACACGAAAAATGATTACCGTGGAAATAAATATAAAATAATGACTATTCTTGTTCACTTTCAACTTCGAAATGCCTCTTGTTTTATTGACGTTTTAAACCTAAGGGTTTGGAGAGCGGGGGGAACCTTGACCCAGAATGTTCAGAGGAGGTACAGGGGAGACCACCCAAACTTTATCACTTATCATTTTTAGACGGTTGTCTCCCTTACAAGACTAGAACGAAATGGTGAGCGAAACTACGATCCTCTATCTCGCGTGAATGTCCATTTCATCTCGCGACAATAACTGACTAAAAGGTTAAACGGAAAAGTACATAACACTGTTTGATGTCCATATCAAAGCTAATTGAAAGCAGGAAACACACCACTCGCCAAACACTTCTTTTATTTCATAAGAATGTCATGTTAACAATGAAGGAAAATAAACGCTTTGGTGCTTATCTGGAATTAATAATGAATTAAGACTATGGTATCATACTTGACAGATTTATGAGCTTTTTGCAATAAAATATAGTGATATGGCATGAGAAATTTTAAAGTAAACAAAATAATATATATAACGACATAACAACAGAAAAAATAACAGTTGGGAAAGGAGACAAAAAGGTGAAAACAAATGACCAAACAAACAAAAAACTACACACGCACGTGCACACACAAGAACACACGGATGTTGAAAGGAACCATTATTTCTCAGGAGTGAGTTGTACATGAGCGGAAACACTACTGTAGCCTGGTAGAGATGCTTGATGTCAACTGTCTGATAGACAAGTGTTGAAAATATGTTTGTATGCTTTGCAGATTCGCGCTTGAATAGCAGCGCACCATGGAAGGAGGGACATTTTGTTTGCCAAGTGAAAGGTTCCTGACAGTATCAAGAGAGAAATGATACTTGGAAAGCACTTTTAATAAAAACTCTCTTTTGAAACAGCGTTTTCGCTGCTTGCCATCAGGCAGAGCTCCCTAGGGCTGTAGGGCACTAGTATGCCCAAATATCAAACAATTTCAATCCACTCTGTGGAAGAATATGGTGGCAGCAATTTTGTCGACGAGGAAAATAGAACGTTGAGATGGGTCTAAAATTACAATCAAAATTTATAAAGCCTCATATTGTAAAAGTGCAGGTTGTTAATGATATTAAATGTTCCTGAATAAAACTGTTTTCTGCTTGGCGTTCTGATTAAAAAAGATTATTTTCCAAAAATTAGTTGTCAAAATTGTTTTTCATGACTTTTAGAAAAAACTTCTTTAAAAACACGTCTGTAAAACTGATTTTGTTTGTAGGATATAACTTGAATAGGACACCTAGTAATAAATAGTTGCCACTGCTCAGATGTGGAGTCCTGTCGTGTCGCCCCGTGCTGGGAGCCTGTGACTGTTTGATTGTCCTGGTCATGTCATGAAACATGAATCCAAACCTCTCATTTCCTTGCATATATTTATTATTCCCATCATTTATATACAAAATAATAACAAAGTTGTAACAGCAACAAAAGTGTGCTACACGAAAGGTATGTGACAGACTCTCATTTAAGACAAGACACGGCTTGAAAATTAGAAATCAAAGATTTATATATCTCTGTTTTATGTCCCTTGTTCTGCCCTTGATTGAATCTTCAAAACAAATTTGTAGTCCTGTCCACTGCTGGTGGGCAAAGATGATTTGTGATTCAATGAGCGCTTTATTAAGGAAAGTAAGTGTAGCTCTGTTTTCCTCTGTTGTACAAACAATCGTTTGGTGACGAGGAAACTGATGAAAACTGATGTGAACTTGTGTGGCTGTTAGCTGGACGTGCAGTGGTTTTCAAATAGAGATCAAACTAGCGCATTGACAACAGCCAACAGTAAACAAACACACTGATAAGAGCAAACTACTAAAACCTATTACTATAGCAGAGAACACCACCAGCACAGCTGATACCTGAACACACAAATGTCAGGTAAACCAATCGTTGACAAAATAGTCCAGACATGGCAACACGACATGGGCAATATATTATATTATGCGCAAATGATTGGTGGTGCTTTGATGCATTCATAATATTTTGCTTATTTTGATTAAAAATAAATTTTGAAAGACTTTGTATACCTGCTGCAACTTCCCCAGCTGATGGACACTCACCGGTGGTGACTAAGAGGCTGCGTGCTCTCTCGACATGAACATCGCCGTGACAGTTACACCTTGCATCACACCGCGCTCGTCACTTGCAGCAATACTTTCTTTGCATCCACATTTTTCAAACTAACAAAGTGCCTGTGAGGATCAATATATCTAAAGGTTCCAGTGTTACAATGTACAAAAACCTTCCTTTCAAATTAGTTCGCCCATCACAGAAATCTCTTGTACCCCTCATCCTGTGGCCACCATCTCCATGTTTTAAAGGACTTTGTGCACAACACAGAGTGAACATTGCATCCTCTGGAGTGATCATCATTGCATTAGTGGCGCTTGGCAGGTTTGACTTTTTGTTTCATATTCCGAATATATCCCTTTATTGCAATATAATGTGTTGATGTATATCCATGTATATATATTATTGCATTGTCCGAGGCCATATTCATAGTCAATATAGGTTATGAAAAATGATATTGTTGTATCTGTGGCTTCAAAACACACTGGCATACAATGTGATCTCGTGTTTTGTCTGTCGTATCGTGTTACGCAGGAAATGACGAAAAGACGGACAAAGACTGTCCCTGGGTTGTCCCTGTCCCAAAGACTAACCCGGGGCTACTGGAATCCAGTCCGACATTCAAATGGTCTCTAACTTGTTAGACTCCTTAGAAACCTTTTCCCTTTGTTGCTACTGTAGTAAATCAAGCACTCGAGGTACTGCAGGTGATGGTCCGCTATAAACGAATCCACATTTTCAGTTCGTACAAGTCTGGACATGCCCAGGGCTTACATTACTTACATTACTCCAACCACACGGCTTGTCACAGCCACTACAATCCACGAGGCCATATAGACATTGTCTGGAACGGTCCTTGAGTAAGCAGTAAGTTCGTGGCATCTGTTCAGCGCAGTACATTCAGGTCTTAAAGAATCAGCCAACCACCTCCACTACAGTTGTAATCCGTCTGCTACATGCTACACACTTCACGTCGAGTGTCTGGATCTGTGGTCAGCCGCCGCTGGAGTCTGTCCACTTGCTGGTGTGAACAGGTCAGTAAATGAGACTCCTCAGCAAAATGTCGTCACTGCTGACCTGCTTTTTAGTGCGGGGGTACTGGTGACCTTTGTCCTTTCTGTTCTCTGCGTCTGCCATGTTAGTTTGAATAGGCGGCAGTCCACACGACTTGCTCCCTGTCTTGTGGTGGTACAACTCACCCTCAGCTGAAGCCTCGTTTTCCTCGTCGTCCTCCTTAATCTTTCCAGCTTCCGGCTGAGCCGATGACTCGCTTACAGATGGCGTGACGTCACCGGAAGTAACGAGCTTTCCTTTTAAGTTGCGAAGGTCCGGAAGCGAAACTGAATCTTTGCGGCTGCGCACAAAGGGCCTGTCGGTGTGGCTGGCATTGTACAAGACGTCACCAGGCTGGTCGCAGTCGCCTGCCCCTTGCTGACGGGATGCCGACTTGAAGAGATTCACGAAGCTTTGCCGCGCGGCGTTCGCACGCGGTGCTGTGACGCCCTCGCCAAGCCCTCTGTCGGGCTCGTGAGATGGCGCTGCTCGGGGATCTGACGTCACGCCCTGTGACCGCTTGCCTGGCGACTGCAAACCGTCTGTGTGGACCGTGTTGTTGACCGTCTTTAACCTGTTGCCTCCACTGCGGCCTTCGTGCAATCCTGTAGGTTTGTGGATGAAAGACTGCTGCCCTCCTTCGTGCGACTGGGGGAAAAGCTTGTGTCCTATTCGAGGGGAAAGCGTTTTTTTCCCTCTGTTTGGAGGCAGCAGCAGTGGCTTTTTCTTGCTATCTGTTCTCGTCCAGGTCAACCTTCTGTTGCTGGGAGACCGTTGAGGAGGAAACAGAGACTGCAAGCAGGATGTCATGGATGCGTGTCCTTCAGTCTGCGCTATTTCGAGAGGTGTCTGACCTGAATCAAAGACAGTAACACATTCGACAAAAACTGGTGGTTAATAGGCAACCAATTTAATTCTAACTTCATGTCTTTCAATTTATATTTATAAACATGTGCACAGATGAATGGGATTATAAGACAATTGTTTTTCTTTCATGTCGACTGCAATTTTTTTTCATACGATGTTGAAGTTTGTGCTTGTTATTGGCTCCTCAAATGCGATGAGAGGGAGTATTTTTTTTTAAGAAGGTGGCGCTGATTTTAAACTTTTATAAAAGCAAAAAATCTACTGACAAGTTGGGATGGCTACATATTACAGTTTACAGTTACACTGTTCTATTACAATCTACGAGTACAGATTATAGTTTACGATTACAGTTTAAGATTTCAGATTAAGATTACAGTCTTCGTCGCTCTTATCTTTTTCCCTTTCGTCGCATCTCTTTTATCCGCATTTCACCGAGTCTTTCTTCCCTGCATGACTGTTCCCCCCTCGTTACTCCATCATCCCCTCCCTGTCTCTAAAATATTTACTGTCTTCGAGTTGTTCAGTTAATTAATTAGATGACGTGTGCATTGTCGCTTCCTGGGTGGTAGCGTGACTCACACCCCTGAACACATCCTCTGACTGGGATTGGCGTGAGACGGATGGGAGGGTAGGTATGGGTTACTGATTAGAGCTGTAACCGACACTCAGACACACGTTGACGACTGTCAGCATAACTTGTGAATGAAACATTTATCTTCAGAACTCCGTCTTAAAATAGAAAATAGTATTAGACTGTCCATGACTCCCTTCAATATAATAATACTTGTAAGTCAAAATACAGTTGTTGACCGTGACACTCTAATATATAATCAAGTTTCAGTAAGAATGCAGTTTTTGATCACTGGAAAATAAAGATAGGTTAGGGCAATCGTGAAATGTTTTGCTTTCTTTCTTTCTGTGAATGGCGCTCTCTCCATCTTGTCCTGCCCACACCTCAGTGTACTACCATGACTCAGAGAAGTGACAGCATGTGACACAGCACTCACTTACCCAGATTGTTTGTTTGCGACAAGAGGGACGAGCACTCTTCCTGCTGGAGAATCTGTCCCAGGATCTCCTCGTTGCCGTGTCGGATAGCGTACACGACCGCGGAGTTACCGTCCTTGTCCCGAAGACTGACGTCACATCCGTTCTCCAAGGCCATGAGGACGGCCTCCAGGTTGTCGGCGATGCAGGCGTGCATGAGGAGGGTGCGGCCCGTGGCGTCCTGCACGTTGGGGTTCCAGGCGCACACCTCCAGCTTCTGCACGAGGGCGCTGCGACTCTCAGCCTCGATGTCCATGTGACACATCCTCATGAGCGGCGTCTGATGGTCGTACACTGCCTCGCGCCTGTCCAAGTCCACGCGCTGGTCGTCGAGAAGGCGGAGGATTCTTGTGACGTCACCAGCGGTTATGGCTGAATTGAGGAGTTTCTGTGGATCAGAGCTGTCCTCATGTGACGTCATCCTCTCGTTGTTAGCCCCAGTGGTCACATTCTGAGTAACAGTTGCCAAGGGCTACCGAAAATTCCTCCAAGTCCTGGTCGGTCATGGTGCTAAAAATATATATAGACAAAACTATCTCATTTACACTAACACATGCTTTCCCGAAAATGTTGAATGAAAATATAAATCTGTTTCTCTTAGTTATCCAGTCATCTCAATTATCAGAATCCAACTGAGAAACAGATTTATATTTTCACGAAACATTTAAACTTCAGCCGTGACGTTCTTTGTCGTCGTCTTTTATGATAATATGTAAAATATACGACATGCACATAACCCTTCAGCTGTTGTTTACACATGACATCATCAACTCAGACTGGTTTCGGGTAAACTCTCTGGATGACTTCTGTTTGGTGAAGTTCGGTTGTGTGACATGTGATAGAAGATGAGCTTTCGTTGGGGTTGGCGGGAAGGGTCATGAGGACTCAACACTCAGCCGTTGCTTAGCTAGATGATAGACATAGTTAGGGCGCGAAGATTCCTTTAGCCGACAGACATAAATCCGTCCCGAGTAAAGGTGGGATTCGTAC
The DNA here is from genome assembly GCA_004794325.1 of Pomacea maculata. Lineage (NCBI taxonomy): Eukaryota > Metazoa > Mollusca > Gastropoda > Architaenioglossa > Ampullariidae > Pomacea > Pomacea maculata. Next base: position 41,932 of record SRHC01001952.1, read on the forward strand.
CGCCACCTAACACCACCTGTGGTGTGGTGCTACCTGCACGGTGCTGACACTGATACCTGCATTGTACTGTATTGTACTGCATTGTACTGACACAGCTATGAATGGCGGAAACACTAGGAGAAAATGTAGGGAGCAGCTACTTCAACCGTTTATCTTCTTGGGTCGATGTTCCGGTGAGCATTTCAGTATTGACTATCTCCCCTCCGCTGCTGATTTCCAATGGTATTCAGTTTCTAAATTATTCATTTACTTCCTCTCTAATGACTTAGCACAGTGACGAACGTGTGAATAATTAACTGGCTGCAGTCAAAGCTGGGAAATAATCTACTAAGGCTCGCCGGCCGGTCACAAGCGACCCACGTGATCAGCGCCATGTCCCTCGTGCTCACCTCCACCAACCTCCCTCGTGACTTCTCTCACATTTCACACCTTACACGTCTCCTCAGACACGAGAGTGAACAGGTCTCTGCTCTCTCTACCTGTCGACATTTTCTAGATTAAAAACCTTTGTTGATTGTCCGAGTTAAACACTTTATATTAAATAAGTTATACTTTGATACTCATTAGTGGAGTGGTAGTGACACCGCCGAGAAACATGTCGGCTGAAGAACAGAAGTATCTATATATTTGGTGGTGTGTCAGCGTGTCTGTACTGTAAAGATAATAAGATACTGACTGTTGTTTAAAACCCAATAAAAGTACCCCTGTGTGTGAGAGTATCTTTTTCTTTCTTTCGCTCTCTGCCAACAGTCGCTAGGCAGCTACCAACATGTCTCCTATATTATGGATCCTGAACTATGTCTGTTGACACTGCAACACCTCTTGAACTCTATTTGTTGTCTGTGGATACTGGGACACCACTTGTACACCATGTTGAGGAATGGGAGGGGTGTTGAAAATGGTTCAGGCTGCTTGCAACGTCCTCTTCCACCCGTGTATTGTTTGTACCACCATAACATCGGCCATCCACCCGGTCAAGAGGCACAAAAACGCTCTGCTAACTGACGGTTGCATTGTGGTGTCCCTCCCGTCACCTCTCAGCTCTTGCAGGGACCATGCTCTCAAGACAGACAACTCTAAGATCCGCGAGCTTGTCATCACAACATCCAACACCGGTCACACCTCACTGCGCAGGCCATGGACGAGACTAACACGGTCAACCACTCCGACAAACGGCTATAGACGGCGCTGGGGAAGCCTTGTCAGGACATCATGAATACCAGTTAATCTTCATAAGCCCTCGGCTTAGTGGCCTGAGGAGCAGATTTACTTGACAGAAGAATGGCGCCCAGGCGGCACTGTAGCCTTGTCATGTGCAGTCAGCCGGAACCGATGTTATTCGACTTCCTCTTCTGGCGGACGTTAGGTTTGCAAGGCGGTGCGATGCCATTTGTAACTTTGTGTGATGAGAGTTTGCAATGTGGTACAGCCACATGTTACAATGTGTTACAGAAGATTGTGTAATGGGGCACGGCGACGGTGTGTAACTCTTCCTGTGTCAGCGTGATGTGTGCGCGCGCACGCGTTTATTTGTGTGTGTGAGCGCGTGCGGACCTGTCATCGCATGACTGTGAATGGTTGTTTATGTAGGTATGTGCTTGTGTATGCATGAGTATCGAAGAGTGGTAGGTACCTGTTCATTCTTACCTGTGTATCAGAGGTTAATTGCATTTTCGCCCGTAATACATGATATTGTCCGTGACAAAAAAATAAATAAATAAAAATAAAAATAAATAAATAAAAATAAAATAAATAAAAATCGAAAGACGGAATCATGAAATGCAATCATCCATACTTTAACGAGGAACTGCACTCTAATCTGCAACATCTTCAGTCGGAGTTGCCGTTTATGTCACACAGGTTTTAATACTCGTTCAAATAAAAAAATTTAACTTGTCTTCGACATCAACCGAACAATGCGACCTCGTCGCCTGAGTGCCATGTTTATGCCGAGCGATAAGCAAGTGTATTCTTGGTTATATGCCACTGCTTACAAACTACTTATTGTTTCTCTAAGATGCACATTTTTGCGATCAGTTGTCATGGCAACACTAATCACCTACTTCCGCTTAAAATTTTACATTCCTTCACCAACCACATCCATGCCGCCTGCTACTCGTCTGCTTTCTGCAAAGACAGAGGAAAACGCATCTTACCTGGGCCACCTGCAAGCAAGATGGTGGGCCGGCCACTCGGACGCAGAAGCGAGATAAATGACGACTCTTCGCCGCAGCGCCGCTGGTTAACCTCCCTCGGAGGTCAGTACTTCCTGTACCCGTAAGAGACTATCGATCGCTCTTGTGTGGAATGGGTGGCGGCCACATCTGAGCGCCTCGTAAAATGTTCGATTTAATTAATGCGCTTGTTTACTGATAAGAGACGACATGGAGGAGGGAGGTGTGATGGCTGGCTGAGTATGGCGGCTGCGCCACCGGAAGGCGTTATGGCCGCTGATAAGCTGCTGTGTAGAGTGGCTAGAGGGCCGGGTTATGGCCAACTCACATCATCAACTCCATGAAGGAATTACAGGCTGTGGCTATTTTAATGGGCCTTTAAGTTAGATGAACCACTTATGGCAGCTGATTGTTTTTTTTTTTTCCTGTCTTGAGAGAAATGTTACGACTGGCTGCTGAGAAGTGTCAAGCTAATATATAGTGTGTTTAAGGCCCAGCAATAATCTTTCGAGAGACCATATTGTGTATAATATGTATGGTATCTATAGATCATAGATATAAACAATATGTATATTATAAAACAGTAGTGTTGTGGTGTGTATCTGTGTGTGCGTGCGTGTGTTTGAGCGTTATGCAAAGCAGAGCTGTTGTCTGATTGTAGCCACACTTTCCAGTGATAACAACAAAGGAAGGGAACGGAAGGGGAATACGGGAAAGAGAAAAAGATGAATAATCGATCACAAAAAAGCGAAAATGAGCTTTTAACCTCAGTTATAAAAAATGATACCAAGAGTACAGCAAGTGCCAAACTACAAGCATTTGCCTCATTACAATATTCCAAGGCAGTAAAGATACAAGTTTATCCAGCACTAAAACATTCTGCTTAGTTACAGATCGGTACCCATGCAGGAGATAATGGCCTCCAGTCATCTATCACAGTCACAAGGAGATGTCAAAGGGTTGACGGTGACAATACAATGTAGCAGCCATAGAGAACACGTAGGCGTATTAATAACGTAATCATTACCACGTAGACGTGTTACGTAAGAAGTCACGTGTTAAGCAAGGGGCTAGGGGTGCTGTCAGTGGTTGAAGGGGGAGGGTAGCTACCACACACCCAACTGACCTGCAGTCAACCTCCCAGCCATCCAGACAGTCTCCTTGCAAGTTCGGTAGCTGGACTCACTGACCCTCTGTCGTCAAGACCACGTGAAGACGGTGAAGACTGCATCGACGACAGTAACTGTCAGCTGGGTGAGCAGCAGCGGAAGCTACGACCTACTGTGAGTCTGATGTGAGGTGACGCAGGCAGATAACGGCAATCTACGACACGTGATGACGCTGAGGCACATCACGTGATGATGTACGTCTTGAACTGCAGCAACACATGATGACGCTGAGGTACAGTCACGTGACGTGTACGTCTCTAACTAGAGCCAAAATAAATTAGAGCAACAACACATGGTGGGACAAAAACTGAAGTACACGATGTTCTAACCAGAGGTAGTCAAGAGATTCTGAAGTGAAGAAGTATAGTGTTATATAAAACACAGAGAGAAAATGTCTACAGTTGCTTATGTCGTTAGGAAATCATTTGAAGGAACAGATCAAGAATCCTCAGTCTGTTGCTGCTCCACCTTTCATGACATTAAAAACGTTAGTGTGCAAGATGTGTCATGATATCATCATCTACATTAAACAGACAAACACACGCGGTATCCAAGCGCAGGCAATATGGGGAAACATAATATCATCGCCCTAACGGTCAGTCACACCTGCCTGCCTCAGCAGCACCTTGCTGGTGACCCCACCCACGACCTCTACACACCAAAACATGCATCACAACGATTACCTTCATCATTAGGCCCCCGACGGTTTTTGTACACATGTCACGCATGAATAAGCAGACCAGCAAAATAGAGAAGAAAGAAAAGGCGATTGATCGCTAGCACCAGAATGTTCGACACGTGTTCCGGCGCATGCGCGGTAAGCCGCTACGTCAGCTGCTGCCGTGAAAGGGAAGTGGCGGACCTCCCGTACATGGCGGAGATCAACGCGAGACTTGATTACACGGCTCACGGTGGTCAGCTTCGGTCAATTTAACATTCTAGTCCACGACTGTTTATGTTCCTCCTCATTTGTTGACACTGAAGTGTGATATCGTTATTATGACCAGTGTAGTGTGTTTTTTATAACGGAGAAGCAAATCTCAGTAAAGACGCCATTTCCCTCGCCTGGGTTATAAGCCCCTCTTTCGGTTATCGAGATCCACACCTCCATAAATCATTATGCAAAGAAAGTCAACACCAAAGACAGTATTGTACATGGATATGGTTACGCTGTGAAGCCAATGGGAGAGCTGGGACTATATATTAATTAAGTGTATTTGTGTACAAGGGTGACGTCAAATTTTTTACCTTTTTGATGTTTAGAGAGAACGGGACCACTTTCTTCGCTTGGTTACACTCACTACACACCCCCAGTCCTGATACTGCCTCATGTATTACCCCATAGTCGCCGTTAAACCACACGCCTGCTCAGCATTAGCTGATGATCATTGTCAAACAAACAAACAAACAAACAAACAAACAAACAAACAAACAAACAAAACAAAACAAACAAACAAACGCCCGTATTTTATTTTAATGTACCAGCTTCTCACATTGCTGAGGAAAGTTTAAATGACGACAACATACCCGGAGTGTGTCAAAGACTCGGAAGGAATTCGGCAAGAAGCTTGACAACTCCAGCCGACATCACAAAAAACTTGTAAACACACAGACACACACAAACACACACACACAAACACACACACACAAACACACACACACAAACACACACACACGCGCACACACACGCGCGCACACACACACGCGCACACACGCGCACACACGCGCACACGCGCGCACGCGCGCGCACGCACGCACGCACGCAAACACACACACACACACACAAACACACACACACACACAAACACACAAACACACAAACACAAACACACACACACATACACATACACACACACATACACACACACTCAAACAACACACACACAAACACACAAACACACAAACACACACACACACACACACACACACACACACACACACACACACACACACACACACACACACACACACACACACACACACACACAGACAAACAAACACACACACACACACTTTCTGGTGGCGACGTCGTTGGTGGAGCGGAAAACAAGATCGATGATCCCCCGCGTTGCGCCTTCCGCTGTGGGCAGACATGTTTTTTCTAAGACACCACACCCCGACTGTTCCCCCCACAATGCGCCACACATGACAGCCTGTCGATCCCCGGTTCCTCCTACAAGTGAACAGTTCACTTGCATGTCTCATCTTACGCACACAATTCACACGTTTTTCTCATCAAAGCAGGCAGCCAGTGCCGGTCTGGTGATCTCGTGTGTGAACAGTTCACACTAGCTTTCAGCTTCAGCACGTGCACCACCCGTGTAACAGACCTCTCTTTGTTTCTGATTTTAAAAAATTATTTTATTCCCTTCCACTTCTGTCTTTAATCATTCATCTTCTCCATTGATACTTTCATTTTTTGTCGTCTTTTCTGTAGCCTCTGAGATCTTTTACACTTGACATTTATTGCTTACAATTGTGAGCAGCGTCAGTTTTGTGGTTTACGTGGCAGGTAAGTGATGTACCCTGTCAATCATAAAGTTTACAGCCCCATAGGACAGCCCTATAGACAAGCTCATAGCGCCTTACAGCGAACAAATAAATGTCAGGGTTGTTGTTCTGAAGCTGACATCCTGTTGTTAGATGATGTTAATGAGTCACAGCTGACATCAGGGGTGGGAGTGGGGTACATCCTGCCTGAGGGAAATCATTTGTTCCACCTCTGCCAAGGCAACCGCAGGCGGAGCTCAAATCCCGTTAGAACATCTTGAGACACGCTGGCACCATCACACATCATCATCATCGCACACACAACGGACAATTCATCTATGCTTGAGCAGATGAGCTGCAGAGGATACAAAAGGATTTCTTGCCTGTTATATTTTCATACAGATATTGCGAAACGTTTGCGTGAACTGGATGACTGACAGAGGACAGAGGACAGTCGGTACCCGGCCAGTAAACAGTCCGTTACAACGCCGAGGACGTCATCACAACGTGTAGGCCAGACAATGGCGATGGCTGCACAACAGCTCTTGAAGTGACTCGTGCAAATCATGAACAAAAAACGATGGTGGCAGGACGTGGAGACCGTTAGTCAACGAAAAAGTCGATCTCATCTGTCCATTCAACAAACAAACAAAAGTAATAAAAAAAAAAAAAAAAGGTAGACAAACCACAGACAGTCCAGCACAAGGGGGACTAAAGGAGGATGTAGATCCACCAGCTGATGTTGGTGAAACAGAGAACAGTGCTTGTATGAATCTTATTGTAATAAATTACTCTAATTAGTTAAAAGTATATTGCTTAGTATAATCAAATGCCTCGGTCATTAACACATGTCTTTGTTATAAGATGTCCCCTATAAAATATACTGTTCATTATAACAAATCACCCAACTACTTAGCACATGTTGGTTATTATAACAGATCACTCCAGTCGTCAGCAAATTATCATTCATTGTATTTAATCTCTTTAGTAATTATCACAAGCACTGTGAAACACGCACAGGCTTTACGCCAACTTCCCCTGTCTGTCTAGTCTGTCTCCACCCGACAACATACCCCAGTTACTTGTAGCTACAGCGCCGTTTCCATAGAGTGCCCACCCGCGTAGAACCTGAAGATTATTGCACACACCTGCATTCTACCCCCCTACACCCACCAACACCCACACACCTGTCTCGCCCTATTTCCCGGGCAACGTACAGACTGTCATCGCCGGGAGATGAACATGAACGACATGCTGTGACCGTCATCACTCAACATGTCACACTGAATGCCAGGACACCACCCAGCTGTCTAACTTTGCTACCTGCAATAATTATTGTGCGGGTACAGACATGATGTATCAGGTGTAGACACTGGCACAGTGCGGATGTACAAGTTGTACACTAGTACATTATTGATGTTATATACAGGGTGAGGTCTGCTTGCCTGCCAATAAACTAATGATTAAAAACTTCACAGGTAAATAAATGGATTGAGAGCTGTGTGTAAGACCCTTCTAATATAAAACTGTCTTTCAAACACTTCTGATACAGAATTTTGTGTACCTTTATTTGTTTAACTTTCAGAAAGATGCAGTATCTCAGGAAAAAAATCCATTTATCACACGTTGAAAGATTGATTAGAATCTAGGAAGTAGGGGTAGAATTACCCGTCCCTTGCAGGCATTATTTCACTGATCCCATGAAAGATATCCGACCTGCTGAACATATTAATTATTGTTGGAGAGACACGTTTATTACAAGCACCCACCTCACTGTCAACAGCAGAACTGAGAGACGGTGAAGCCCGCGGTCAGACAGTCCCGCCACCTACTGACACCTTGCAGGTATCTTCGCAATAACGAAGCAGGTGTAAGATCGGAGTTGCCAGCAGGAGCTGGTGGTATTGTTGTTTTATTGCCAGATAAAGAGCTTGCCGCGCACCTGGCCGCCACCGATAACATTCACAGCCAGTCTCAAGTCACTGAACATGCAAACAGCGGCGCAACTCTAATTACAGGTCATAGGTCGTGTCAGATGGCCACCCGGCAATTGTTCATATCTGTTGGTGAATACACACTCCACACGATAGTTTAGTCTGGAAGGTATGTGCGCACATCTTTGCATGTTGCTATCTTTCCACGGCACACGTGTCATTAACACCAGGATGTTAGTGAAAATCTTCACTTGTGAGAAAAAATTATTTCCATAAAGTACTCACCTTTTTATAGCTTTTTATGGTTGCAGGCAGGTGTGCATGATGACAGGTGCTCCCTCAGCGTCCTGAATGAAGTACCAGGCGGCGAGGCGACTCCTCCTCTTGTTTTAATTAATCTCCTCGCCTTGAGCACACCCAGACGACAGGAGGGACCCACACCCAAAAAGAGATCACCGAACTTGAAAGACCGACCACGAAGGAAAAAGAATCAAACACAACTCTATCATCCATCTTAATGACGATTCCACTCCCTACCCGTATGTTCAACATTTGTGCCCACCCGACAGCACGAGGCGTGGACTGCTATTGCGGGTAGACCTGCGCTCTAGTCACTAGTCGGGGTGCGCAGCTGTAGGGTGGCCACGCGCGCAGCTACCCGCGGACTGGGAGACAATCAATAGCAGGTAGCGCCGCACCCCGGGTGATAAATGACAAAGCTGGTCATCTAGCGATAATGATATGCGATAAAAATGATACTAATGTCACAGATCGACGCTGACAATGAGACAAAGGTGATGATGGTATTAGAATAAGAGTGGAAGAAAAAATGGCGGCGGCGATGATGACGTGGGTGATGATGATTAAGTGTTATTATGAAGGAAATTATTATAACGTCATAAGGGACACACTATTATTTTTAAAAGGGAATGCATCTTATTAATCATTATTATTAAGAAAGGATTATAATTCTATTAATGATCATTATTAAAAGAATGGCATTGATATTGAAGAACAAAAAGAACAAAAACGAGGGCTTACACTGCCCAGTAGTGGGAGACTAAGCCACTGCCCTGCACTGTACCTGACAGAACTGTCACACGCAGCTCCATACCCTGCAGCCAGCTGCGTAGAAACTACAAAGGGTGGGCCGAGTGGGGAATCGCCCCCTCAGAAGAGATACCGAGGAAGCAAGAATGTCAACACAGTTCCCTGTCAACATGTAGTCCCCCTACCCCAGCAAAGCCGAGCTTCTTCCTACCCCACTGCCTGCACCAATGCACCCAGCAAGCAAACTACTCTGACAAAAATCCTAAGAACCCGCGATCACTAAGCGACCGACGAAGAGACAACGGTGGGCTGGGTGAGTGGCTGAGTGTGACAAACAAGTGTCGTGACCCGCGTGACCTGCGAAAGTCTTGAAATTGGAGCCTGGGTAACGGTCCATTAAGTCTGTTAGAACTGTTAGAACGAGTGCTGTTTACTCATGAGTCACTAGACTGTCTCGCCCGGTGCTCTTTTAACAACCTCGTATTAATTGTAAAGCCATCAACAGCAACGAAGCAGTAATGGCAGTCAAGACCGACAGTTGTACTGGTTCTTGTGTCTAGCTCATTAACAAATCTCTGACAGCAGAACCGTGAGTGAGTCGTGCTCACGTCTGGAGTGAGTGAAACAGAAAGCAAACAGAAATACCGACACCTGGAGGCCAGCAAGCTCTTGCTGTAGCTTCACATTCTTTATAAAATAAGAATAAACTAATGATGCACAGCATAAACCAGTTTATTTTATGTTTTATTTATTGGCACGGACACTGAATGACTGCTGTGGGTGACAAGAAGAGCGTGGGCGGTGCGGCGCGGCAGAGGAACGAACCTGTCACATTCCACATGCAAGCACACGCATGAAGCAGACAGAGAGACAGACAAGACGAACTGACTGACTGAGAGCACCGACAGGTATTCATGCGGAGACCTGTTCGATGACATGCTCAGATGATCAGCGAGAACAGAATGGCCACCGAGAGCTTTATAGCAACGTGATACACAAAGTTTATTGCCGGGGTTAGTGTTGTGAGGTCAATGTCACTAGGTTTAGTCTCCATGGTTAGGCTTGTGACATAACTGCTGTCTCCTCCCTCGCCCCCATCTCTCATATTGCAGTACGTGTGTAGGTTTACAGTGTTCATTATTATAGAACGTGTGTAGGTTTACAGTGTTCATTATGACTGCATGTGTGTTGGTTTACAGTGTTCATTATTACAGTACGTGCTAGGTTTATTGTCTTCATGATAACAGTACTTGTTAGGTTTGCTGTGTTTATTATTATAGTACTGCTAGGTTTCCTGTGTTCATTATGACTGTGTGTGTTAGGTTTACTGAGTTCATCATTACAGTACTGCTATGTTTACTATCTTCATTACTACATCACGTGCTACACTATTGATCTGACGACCACTGACGCCCCCAGTACCTGAGCGACTCGAGCTCTGTGGAGCGAGAATGTCTGACGTCTTGAGTTACACTCCCACAGTCTGTCCACAAACCGTGCGTACAGCTGCGAGGGCCGTTGTGGTGGTGGTGGTGGTGGTACTAATGCCGGTAACTAATCAAACCAAACTGCTGCCTGATACTGGGATGTGTCCACATGCTTTCTCCCCACCTTATTCATTCATTTTTCTTTCATTCAGACATGCATCCGTCTCTTAACTCGCACGACCTTAGCTCCCTGCTGCTTTCCCCTGTTATTGTCGTTCTCGCCAAAATGTATTTGTTTCCGTTAATTCTTGAAGCAGGACTTAGCGAACCAACTGTACACCTGACTGCCTCAACCTGTGTCTCTCCCTGTGTCTGTTTCCCTGTCTGTCTATCCCTACCTGTGTGTTTGTCTGCTTGTCTGTACATCGGCAGGGAGGACGAGACTTAACAACTTTTTCTAATGTATACCTGCAGCAGTCGACGCTGCTCTTGTTTAGCCTTTGAATGTGCAGAGGTCACCAAAGTTCTTGCCACCCCTCCCTGTGCTTGCGGCCCCACCGCGGTCCGGAGAAGGCCCCCGACGATGAATAATGAAGGATGTGCGTGCGTCAAGGTAGTGAGCTTGCAGCTAGTACCACGATGATGGTACACCAGCAGGTGGGTAGGCAAGACGACTGACCTCAAAACCGCGCATCCAGCTTGGTCAGCAGTCACCTTCCTCTCTTCCGCTCCTCCCTAAAGGTCACCGAGGGCAACAAAGCCAGGTGTTCAATTATGCACTTTGTTGAGGAGATGTATTTCTTTCCTTAGGTAGTTTAAATTCTTCTCTTCAGTAGAATAAAGAAGAAAGAAAAAAGAATTAAAACGGAAAATGCGTTGTAAATAATTTATGTGGCTCCTTCCTTTAACGGCCCGCGTAGTAAAGGGAGATTACTCTCCGTGCGTTTTCACAGTCGATTGCGTATTTAAGTCCCCTTCCTTGCGCCTGAATTGCTGAATGGTTTGAGACGCTGTTCCACAACTTCATACATATTGCCAGAAAAACGTGAAATTTTCATGAGTGTAATACCCGAACTGCCTGTTGAAGCAGTCGCTTAGCACGCTCGTCACAACACTCAGGTAAAAACATTTTTGTGGTGGAGCTGCAGCTGGGCACTGAGGTAAAGAAGTCAACAGGATATGTCCTCATTGTAGTCAGAGAACCACCCTGATCTTCTGTACGTTGTACCATTTATGTTGTGTTCTTGTTGTTGCAGCTTCTGAAATGTTCTTGTCTGCCGTTACATCGTGTGTCAGTGAGGTAGTGTGATCCAGTCAAAGTAAAATATCACTCAGAAATACGTGGCTAAACTAGCAATACTGTTTGTAGATGTAATAATGTAATCTGGAATATAAAAATGCTGTTAATGTATATACACTTCTGTGATATTTCTTTTTTAAACTAGAAGGACACAATTAGACACAAACAGGAAGTTGTAAATATATATAGAGTGGTGTTTATGACTGTCAAGTGACAGTTTAATATGTTGCCATCACTTCATGTGTTCACTGTGACTACAATATCCTTATGAAAATACTCATCGAAATTCCTTTTAATGTACACTGTAGTGTACCCTTAGTAGACCAGCCCATCGGCAGACTTCAAAGCAGTAGTGTATACCTGGACTGAACCTGACATAGGACCCCATGTTCGAGTGCTCGCCCCTGCTAGGTGCAAAGCGCTACACACCTGTCTAGTCCGACATACCTGTAGTCCTACCTGTCAAGTCCTATGCACGTTCTGCCTGAGAGATCTGGGACACCTTTCCTCTATCAACGGCGTGACCTGTGACCCAGAGCGTCGTCTGGTTATAAGTTAGTTGCTGGTAATCATGCTTTGCTGCATATCGCCCTCTGTGACCCTTCCGACCCCGACACCCACCTGACGGCACCTGCCTGAGTACAGCTTGTGGGGGACGGCACCTCCTTTCCTGACAGGGACCTCTCATCACTAAAGTCACTGCCACAGATCCGCTGCCTTGTTGGTGTATGGTGACAGTACCTACCTGTTGGTGTTGATGTTGGTGTGTTTATTCTCGGCATTTGTGGACGACAGTGAAGCCATGGCCGCCAGAGATCGGAACACCAGGAATTTTCCAAGCAATGCATTTGAATACTGATTGGACAGCTTGGCAAAAGAAAGGTGTGTAATTTCCATAGCAAAGGAAGGTGTTTACTGTCTCGCTAGCCGAGTGCAAGGTAAAGTATTTAACTGCTCTGTTAATACCCTGACTTGTTGTGTCGCCTGTCGTGCGGTAGATGTCGTGGTTAAGTTTGTTCACACTATGTATGTTCACAGGTTGCACGAGGCAAAAAAATGGCAGCACACAGACTTGTACTGCTGGGTTAGACAACTAGTTTATTGTCTCTGAACCTGACAAAGCACGTGTGATGTGCAAGACTAATGCTTTGCTGTGTGTTTACATGTTTTTAATGTTGTAACCTGTTGACTCATCTCCCTCCCTCTCTCTCTCTGTGCTTTGTTTTGGTATTTCTCTCATGTTGAAGGCGTGTTGAGCTGTCCATTATGTGTACTTACTGTGTGTTCATACATCTCTGATGTACACCTTTGTACTCACGCAGTACCCGAGGGCACACAGGAAGACTACATTATTCGCTACACTCAAGGTGTTTTTTTCACAGCGGCAGGTGGCGGACATTGCGGGTGGGTTTATCTGGAGGTGAAGGTGTTTGTAGGCTTGGTACGAAGTTGTCCACTGATTTAAATTATCATCGTGTGAAGAGGAGACTACAACGGGTTCATCTCGTTTACAGAATGAAGATTCTAATTATATTCCATTTTTTAAACAAAAAATAAAACAACAGCAACAACAAACAAACAAACCGATCAATTTCAGAACCATCCCTTTCACTCATCACATCTCACATCAAGCAGGGGGATGTCGGGTAGATGACGCTCGAGTCGTTATCAACGCCATGGTGTCGCGACACACTATCGTACAAGGGCGACAAGCTGAATACACAGCAGTATGTGGGACAGACAGATAACTCGTCACGTTATCCTCCTCTGTCTGTAACTTCCTCGTGTCACAAAGTAACTCGTGACACGTTTGCCGAGCTGTTTTCATGGCAGGAGGACACACATTGCACAAAACTACGCGGGCACTTGATGATGATGATGATTATTATTGATGATGATTAATGATTAATGATGATGATTATTATTATTATTGATGATTAATGATTTATGATGATAATAATAAAAGAAAAGTATCGTAGTAGTATCTGCCACACATACTGGAAGTAAGATGGGTACAAATGTCCAGACAAGATAAGGAGAGAGCGCGGTCCCTGAGGGGTTTAGCCGGAACTGTCATACAGCCCTACTCAACATGCTGTAAACGGCGGACAGTAAAAAACTTGACAAACAAGGTTTCGTGCTTTCCTGTATAGTCGAGAAAACAAAATAAACAGATGTATTGAGCAATGGTAGCTAGCTTGACTAGTCTTAAGGAAACCCTTGAGTCTCGCTGAGAATAAGAATAGCAATTGCCGGGTACAGGGTACCGCCCTCCAGCCACGACAGGGTGTGAGTAAAGGGGTGTGAACTTGTGTAAAGGTATGTCAGCATATATTTAAAGGTGTGTGTATGAGAGAGAGAGAGAGGAGTGTGTGTGTGTAAATGTGTATAATAATACATGGGTGTGAACTGTGTAGAGTGACTGACAGTGTACTGTATGACATTCTGCTGGTGTGTAATTTCAACAAGGATGAATCAAACATTGTCAGTCACATTTCTTTTCTCTTCCATGGTTTTCTACTACTGATGCTGCATGTGCGACATGTTACAATTTCTCTGGCAATTTTTTAACTTAATCCTGATTCCAAATAACATAAATTTCATAAATTTCAAGATAGCTAAGTCTTGAGAGAAGTCATTCCGCTTTTAGTTCTTTCTCTATGTCAATAAAAGTTCTTGATAGAACATTTTCAAAATAATTGCAGGTGCTTCTGTTCGTCAACAGCAAACACTCAGCCTCTGATGTAACTGGAATTTCAGTTGTCAGGACTGATTTATTCAGTCTAGTGTTATATTAAGTCTTGTATTTTGTCTTTTTGTACGTTAGAGTCAACGTGCTGTTATCATGTTATCAGTATTATACTCTATTGCTATTATCAGTGGTAGAGTAAGTCCACTGTAGCTAGCTATTACCTGATTCTAAACTTTATTCACACTTTCCTTGCCAGATGAAACCAACGCTGAAGAAGCTTGCTGCAGTCATTGTGATCTCCACCACAATGACCTTTGTCCTTCACTTTTACCTCGTCAGCGTTCCAGGCAATGGCAAGTCTGTGGTCACCCCAGTGTCCGAGCTTCCAAATGGGAAAGTAAAGCAAAGAGCGGGCAGACGACCAGAGCGAGCAGCTGCTGACACAGTAGTGGAGGACAGGCGAGGTAGAGAGACCAGGAGGAGGCCAGGTGAGAACTCACACGTGCTAGACAATGTAGTAGACCACGTGGTGGAGAAAGGTACTGCCCAGCTCCGGCCTCGAGGTCCTAGCCGAGACGGAAAGCCCAAGATCAACGACACTGACAAGGCGTTTGATCGAAAAGTGCGCAGCGGGAGGGAGGTGGTGAAGAGATTGAAGGAGTCGAACCAAGGAAATTCTGTGACGAACCGACCAGCAATCAGAAGGTTCAGAGATTCCGAGTCAACAACTGTTAACAAATCGTCTGGTTTAACACAGCGGCCTATAATTGTTAGAGGAACACGCATGACTGCAACAAGAAATAAGCAACAAGACAAGATGGCCATCGAAACCCGACCTTCAGCGGGTAAACATTTAAGAAATGCAACAAATTTGAAACAAAATATTTCTTCTGAAAGAGGTTTGCCCCAGAAAAGTGTTGGTAAAAGAAACAACACTAGAGCGGGAATGAAGTATCTTATTTACCTCTGCGACTCAAGAAAGCCGTGTGGAGGCTGGGGCGATCGCCAGCGTGGCATTGTCAACACGTATCTACTGGCCAACGTGACGTCACGACGGTTCGGCATCAACATGACGTTCCCTTGTGACGTGCGACAGTTCTTCCAGCCCAAAGACGTTAACTGGACCATCAGCGAAGCCGAGGTTGCCGGGAAGTCTGTCCGCTTCATAGACGCAGTGGACAGCGGCACGTTCCAGCACGTGCTTCTAACCATCGACTTCAACGAGGTGTACCCCGAGGACGTGGTGTTTCTGAGAACCAACGTGGAGCACTACTGGCCCATTCGGTCAAATGTCTTCTACAAGAAGCTGCTTCCACCCTGGGCCCAGCATGGCCGCCCGGAGATGTTTCGCAGAGGATGGAGCATTTTGATGAACCCAACCAAACACATGCAGGATCACGTTCACTACGTCCTCCAGGAGTGCTCCTTCTTTAATAAAACCTCGCCTTTTGTTTGTGCGCATGTCAGAATAGGAATCAGCAAGTCCAACCCAAGAGATTCAGAGAAAAGAAATGACATCATGTCTTTAGGTGCATTGTGGGAGTTTGTGGGCAAATACATCAAAAATGGCAGCCACTTCTTTCTGGCGACAGATTCCTCGGACGTTCGAGAACATTCCAGAAAGATGTTTCATGCTGCGCACCACGACACAGGGGGCAGGATTCTGCACGTTGACAAGCAAGGGTTGAATAAAGATGCGTGCTTAGGGTTTGAGTCTGCCCTGCTTGACCAGCTGGTGCTGCTGCACTGTGACATCCTGGTGACCACCAACAGCATGTTTAGCTACAGGGCCGCCCTCATCCGGGGCACCAACAACGGCTTGTACCACTTCGACAAGGGCAAGCTGCAGCCTCGATTGTTGCACTAATTGTGATGACAAACAGTGTGTTCCACTGACTGTGATGACAAACAGTGTGTTAGCTATACTGTCGACTTCACTGGGCCCCCAGCTGTACCAACAGTGAACTATACCCCTGAGGTCTGGCTAAACCCCAGCTGAGTGCTGCAGTAACCGAAACTATATCCTCAAACACTTTAAAAATCTGATTTGTATATTGTTACCTGAAGCTGTTAACATTGTGTTCTAAATATATGTGTGATGTGTGAAACGTTTTTATATGAGGTTGTTATTGGAAAAGTGATTAACAATTATGTTATGTCGGATTTTTCTTTGTGTAAAAGCTTCCAGCTTTATTGTTGACAACATCTTTGAGGAGAGTCCCGTCTCTGCACAGGAGGAATGTACAGTCTTCAGTCACTCATTCCAGAAATTTCGTCTGGAGATGTATGCAAATTGTAGTCTTAGCTTGTACATATTTCTTATTTTCGAGCGAGTTCTGAATTTAAATTTGCTCATTGAACTGTTGATATCTGAGGCCTGTGACCGGGAGGTCACGAGGGCAACTCTGCGTTCACTTGACAGACTTGTACATGGTTCACTTCCCGTCTATCTCGTGGAATTCCTCGAACATGTTGAGCTAGCTGGTTAAGCTGTTGTTTCCTGTTGTTGTTGTTTCTTTTGTTATTGCTTCAATTTATCATTGAAAATTATTTGTTTTCAGTAAAACGGTAACTCATTTTAAGTGCATTTAGAGTCCTTCAACAAAAATACAAAATTAGTTTTTGTTTGTGATATGACCCTTCACCCTTGCATAATTTGTGTTTGTGGACAGTCACTGGGTATCTCGTAGACTCGTGTACAGTGCTTTACTATGCACTCTTCACAGACCCTGCAGATCACGCCTTACCTCTACCCATCTGTCTCAAACACACATCAGACATAGAGGGAGAGATAAGGCATGATTCCCTTCGCCTTCCCTTCGTGGTAGAAAGAGAGAGAGAGCAGGTAGATTACCAGTAGAAATAAATAAAGAAGAGTTGAGTCCCACAGACCTGTACAGCAGACACTGGCTAATACCATCACCAGGACAGCTAAGGACATAATGACCTGTCAATGTGTGCTCACATGGTTGTGAGCGTGTATGCATGAACTGCTAGAGTGTGTGTGTGTGTCACTGAGATTTGTAACTTGTTTATGTGTGGCTGTGGCAGACGACAGTTATAAAGGCCTATAAAGGCTGTGAGGACGGGCGGAGGTGACGAGGCCGACACACTGCGACCTTCTGACCCGACCTCTCCGTGGCGTCGGCTTCTGTAGGGAGGGTCAGGTCGGCCCCTCAGTCCCCTTCAATCTTTTGTCCCACATGCATGGGGGAAATGTTTCAATGAATCAAAGAGCATTTACATACGAATAGCGGACACTACATACGAATAACGGACAATGTTCACAAAGACTGCTATACAGACTCTGTGCTGTGTGACTGCAACAAGAAAAGCCATGACATCAAACCTCATGTTGGTGGAATTCCTTTCCGAAAAGACCTGAAAATAATTACGGTCGTTTCCAGATTTGTCTACTTCATTTTGCAGATAAAAAGTGAGAAAAAGCGGATGTAGCAGAAGTCTTCGTTTTCCAGAAGATACCGAGTGTTTGATAAATTATTCTAATTAATATTGTTTAATCAATTGATTTGACTGTTGCATAATAAAATTTTGTTTTTGTTTTCCATTGACAAATCACACGTGAAACACTTTGTGTGCATCTCGAAAAGTTGGTACAACAAGTATTTTATTGAGCTCATGTTTCTGTCACAGTGAATGAACAGACATCACCGTCACTGATACAGTGAACACCGCTCACTCACCTCTAGCGCTCTTCACATCACTTCACTTCAGCAGTGAACAAACATGACCTCACACATTCACCCACTTGTACTGGTGTCTAAAACGGCGTTAAAACGGCCTTAACATTATCGTCTACACAATAAGTTCACACTCACTGCTATGTACATAATGTGGTGTACACATCTCTAGGGTGTACATCCCATATACATCCCAAGTGCATATGGGATGATATGATGTATATAACACGGTTCACCACTTCTATCACAAGGTGTTCACAAAGTGGTTCTCATGGTGCACGTGACAAGTCGCTCTAGCATCAACACGAAACCTTACTGTCGACAGTGTCCACAGCATAATTCACTCACCTCTGGCAGAGTACACATCACAAGTCCCTTTTCAGCAATAAACTTACCAAGTCACCTGCTTTTAGCAGTGCACACAATTCACTCTTGTCTTGCACTACACAGTTCTATCGCCCGTAACAGTGTTCACAACACACATGCACACGCAGTATACACAACACAACTCTTTCTTTTCTCACAGTCTACACAACACAGCTCACCCCCATCTAGCACTGTACACACCACTATAAATAATTCACAACTAAATTCACTGTCTGCACCTCCGGTGTTTACCTCCATAAATTCCTGTCAGATGCAGCTACCCAGCTCATATCAAGAACTGTGTTTCCTTCTCTGCACACAAGACAGTAAACTCCATCCACTGGGTCACGTGACAGTACTAGACAGAGAACTTGTGCAAGCCGTTGTTAGAGAGTCGGTAGAGGTTGTCGTTGGAGCCGCGCACCACTGCAGCAATGTAGCTGAACATGCTGTTGGAGATGACCAGCACGTCACAGTGCATCAGCACCAGCTGCTCCAGCAGCGCCACCTCCAGGCCCTCGCAAGAGAAGGGCAGCGCCGCCTGCTGGTCCACGTGCACGATGCGCCCCCCAGTGTCCACCACTCGGTCGCCAAAGCGCTTCCGGGTCAAGTTTCGCGCCTCCTCGGAGTCGGTGGCAAGAAAGAACCTGCTGCCGTTGTGAACATACGGGTCCACAAACCTCCACAGGTCCAGCACCTCGGTGAGGTTGTGGCGGAAGGCGTCGTTCTTCATGGTAGAGCTTCGACCCATCCGGAAATGTATACACACGAAGGGTTGAGTCCTGTTATAGTAACTGACTTTAGACAAGAAGGCGTCTAGATGCTCCTGCAAGTGGTCGCTGGGCTTCATCAAGATCTTCCAGCCATTCCGGAACATGACACTTCGAGAATTAGTCGACCACTTAGGGAATATCTTGGGATAATACAATTTGTTGTTGCGGAGGTTGTAAAAGTAATCGACGTTTGTGCGAATGTAGATGACCTCCTCAGGGTACTGTTGGTTGAAGTCGATGGTGTTCAGAAGGCGGTTGTAGCCGCCACTACCGTTCATGTCGTCCCAGTAGCGGACGGACTTACCCTGCAGCTCCTTGTCTGGCACGATCCAGCTGTACTTGTTGGGCACGTACAGCTGCGTCAGGTCGCAGGGCTTGCTCATCTTGATCCCGAACCGTCGTCCCGTCACCTGCGACAGGAGGAAGACCGAGAGAAGCCCCCGCTGTCTGTCTCCCCATCCCCCGCACGACCTTTTTTTGTCGCAGATGAAGATCAGGTAGCGGTGGGACAGAGAGGTGGCGTTGGCGACGTGCGGCATCTGAGTCCCGTTGGCATATAGTGGGCGAGTTGTCCCACGTTGTACAGGGGGCGCTACTCTCAGCGTGGAGTTGCTGCCCTTCCTCGAATCTGGACGTTTGGCACTCGTAGAGGTTTGTCCTCGGTCTGCTGTTTGGCCAGCGCTTCCTCCTTTCCCTGGGGTAGGAGACTTTCCATGGTTGATGCCATGGCGAGTTGTCCTGTTAAAATCCTGCCAATCATCATGCTGATTTTGATGGAGACGGTCTTGGTCTTTACCAAGTTCATGCTCCACGAAAGGACTTTGTCCAGGTGATGAAGTGTTTAATTTCCTCCAAAGCTGCTTTTTGACCTTTGGCCCTGAAAAGCCTGACCACCATGTTCTCTCGTTGTCTTCTTTTGTGTTAAGGTGATGTCTTTGCCAGAAGATGTAAAGCGAAGCAAAGAATAAGATGGTGTACACTCCAGACACGACGAGCAGGCATGTCATCAGCTTATTCTGCAAATGAGTTACATCTAGATATATGGCCAGAATTTTCAGAGTGTAAAAACTAAAGTGGAATTATTTCATTTTAAATTAAAATATTAGCATATGAAATGTATTAATTATTACATAACTACATATAACTACATATAGCTAATTTATGTACAGTAATGATCATTCAGGTTTCTCAAGTATTAATCTACAAGTTTTCGCTGACTTCGTTCTTTTCTCCATTTAGACAAAGATTGCTGATCATCCTGACCTTACTAGAACATCACTATTGAGTGTCGATCACACTAACCTTTATCAAACATGTATTTCGTATAGTTATGATGAAACAGGTTTTATTATTAAACATTTTCAATTTTTATGAATAAGTATTACCGAGTCGCCTACATTCTAAAACACATCAAAGAATTTAGCACTTTCTTGTATCTTTTCTGGGTATCTCGAACCTTCGGGGCTTTTGTGTCACCAGGAAGTCAGACGAAACTTTAACTTGTTTAGTTAGTTGCAAAGTAATAGACGGGGTGCACACGAAAATTGTATTTTAGGTTAGAGTTTAAATTAACGAACAAAATTCTTTGAAAAATAGTAATACAGAAGCAAGAGGTTAACATATACCGTGACCTCACGCATTCACACACACACCACACACTACACACGTGCACGCACACACCTAGACTTGATTTTGTTTATCCTGTTTATATATTCTGACTTTCTCAGCCGGTAGTCAACCATGTCACCTCCTTATGTCCCTAGCGAGAAGTAGAAGCACTGGCAACAACATGTACAAGAGGTAAGACGAGAGGGTCGATCCTGTGTAGCTTCCACTTACCGCCATACGGGTGTGTCCACGGCCCGCCTCACCTGATGAGTGTGAGTGTCGGGTGGAGGGGGAGGCAGTGCTCCGCTGGTAGACGAGTCACACAAACACACCGCGTCACCTAGTGAGTCGGGGGACCAACCACAAACCCTCCCTGACCCTCCACACACACCTTGCTGTTTCCTCCACCTATCGTCGTGCCACGGACCAACGACTGCGGGTGGTGGTGTGTCGTCTGCCAGCAGCAGTGAGACTGTGAGCCAACATTTGTACAAAGTGTACACACTCCCCCACTGCCGCCCTGCCTTCAGGTGGCAGTCACTAACTGCCTGTTGCTGGCTGGAGACACCTTTCCCTGAAGTCGCACTCGCTATAAAATGTAATTGAAAGGCCAGGTCTGAATAAAGGGAATGTAAATATATGCAAGCACTCCCTTACATCGTTCTGACAGGTACACGAATAGGAGAATCTGTTAGCTTCTCTCGTTAGAAACAAATAAGAAAAAAACAAACAAACAAACTAACTAACTCGGAGAGCAGACAAGAAATAAAATTACACAAAAATGTAAGATTTAGGAAATTCGCAATAAATAAATAAAAATAATCTACTCTTCTCTTTTTAATTTGCTTTAGCTGTTCTATTTGTAAGACACCAGAGACACCCTCTATAATTTTGCTTTCTTTAACAATAGCATATTGCATCAAAAGAACCATATATACTTCATATTGTGTCTGATCAACAAAATCAAACATTGATTATTGCTATTGCATGATTACACAACTCAAACTGCATACAGCTTTAGATTATCTAAATCATGCCAGAGTATAGATATATATACAGTATTGTATACAATCTTTTGTTTATAAATATTGTTTTTATATACAATTTCTATGTTGGACCATGTCTTAATGCGCTCTTGTATGTGTGTGGGAGAGATTTCAGTATCATGTGTGTTTGTCAGTGTGTCCTGTTTGTAACCATCCCATCTCCACTATCATGTTCACCGAGGTTTTATTTTCTCGTCCACGCGTTCGTGGCTCGGTTTCACCAGAAACTTTTATAGTTTATACATAACCACGAGGGAGGGGCCTGGACATCCCACATACGTTGAAAGAGTGTCATTGTCTCCCCATATTTTTAAAGTTCAAAGCACTCACAGTCTTGTATCACTCACAAACGAAAGAAATGAGGGTGTGACCCTATATGATACCTGTCCTGTCTGTCCTGTGTACAGAACTACACCTAGCAACGCCTGTGTGTCTTCACTCTCATCGTGAAGCTCTCGGACATTCTCGGTAACTAGGCAACACCTGCGAGGTCTCGTGTTAATGACACTAAATAGCTCCACGTCCATGGACCTCAGTCCCCAGCAGCTAGTCCTGTTGTCCAGACTGAGGTTCATGACTTACACAAGCACTGCTGTCTGTCGTTGTGTACAAATGTGAACAGATAGGATGTGCATGGTGGCTAAACTGTCATATTTCCTTTGCAAGTGATAAAAATTTTGAAAGTATTCAACCTGAAAGCTTTATCGAGACAAAGATACACGCCTCCGACATGTGCTAAGTGTACGGCAGACCTGCTTTGCTTTGTGAAAACGGTTTCAGTTTCAAATGATGAAATGTAGTACATGCAAGTTCAGTGAACCACCTCGACAAGTAGTAAAGTTCAGATAATGTTTAAACAATTTAGTAAATGCATGCCCTGCCGGTGTCACATTATGTGTGTCCGCCTTTGTCAACATCTATAAACATGTGATGGTAGCTTGCAGACAGTAAACAGCAAATATAAATGTCGTGATTGTCGAGCTTCATGTTTCTTTTTGAGAACTACTTTCAGAAACATTTATTTCATCATTGTGAATAGATTGTCATAGTAAAGTGCAAAGTTCAAACATGTTTAACACCATGAGTTATTTGTATTGTGCAGAAGTGCCACCACATACAGAAGCCAAATAATCCCTGGGGTTAGGATAAATTATTCAAGTCCGGGACAGAATCTAGGCTCTACATGTTAAAAGTGCACGAAGAAAATGAAAATAACCTTGACATCAATGAGTAACCATTCACACTGTCAAAAACATTGATATGAGCTAATTATTACGAGAAAAAAAAAAGGAAAAACTCCATTGACATGTGGTTACCCGTTACAAAGGCTGTCACACAAACATCATTTATCTTCTATCTTCAAAGCCAAGCAAAATCCAGTGTCAGTCTAGTAATTATTGTGTCAAGTCTTCGTCCTGATGTTAATCCTAAATATGAAGGGAAATTCCAAATCCAGTATTACGGACCTTTTGATCAGTGCTCAAATGCTTTGGCAGCCACTTCGCCGGCACATTAGGCCTCGTTCTGATTTCAAGATGGCGCTACAATGGCAATATAAGAGCTTCGTGGCATAAGCGGTGGTAACTTGAGCTAAGACTGCGGTTATGCTGAGAAAGTCCACAGAGACAGGTGTGCTGCGACAATCTGTACACCTGCCCAATCATGGCCGCCAGTGCCTGACCCACTTGGCTGATGAAGGCGAGGGTTGTGAATACTCTGAGTGTCCTAAAACAAGTAAGGCAAGACGGGTTATAACACCGCGCTCTCGACAAACAAGCCTGGGTTAGGTTATTCGAGACTTGGTTATAGCAACGGAACCTCGCACACTTTCCGCCTCACCCCTCATGTCTCGCCTTTCATTACAATATCAGTCTTCTGATGACTGTTTTCTAACATAACTCATGTACTGTGATGTCGACCGATTTCTTAACAGTACAAACCATATAGTGTGATTATTTGTGTGTGTATGTGTGTGTGTTCTCTCACTCTATGCCTATTTTTATCTTTCAAAACATTCCCATCTTATTGTATCTCGCCATAGTGTGATCTGCAAACCATGGCACAAATATCTGACTAAACTGACACTCTGACCATTAGTCCATGTCCTGTCCTTATTAGCCTCTCACTGTCACCTCTCAGGCCTGTCTCTAAGGTCTTCTCTGGCGTCGGATGCTGGTGACCTCTCACCTCAGACACTAATGATGTCGCGGTCACCACCGGTTTTGCCGGATGCACAATATCGCAGTCACTCAGCCGCCACAATCACACAGCCACTCGTTCAACGAGAGGCGGGACACGATGTTGTTCGTGATGAAATGAACGGAACAATAATAAATTTATTTACACACAAAAGATGGACGAAACAGCCGTACACACACCACAGCCATAGCTCTGGGGTAGCCAGTGGT
The DNA here is from genome assembly GCA_004794325.1 of Pomacea maculata. Classification (NCBI taxonomy): domain Eukaryota; kingdom Metazoa; phylum Mollusca; class Gastropoda; order Architaenioglossa; family Ampullariidae; genus Pomacea; species Pomacea maculata. The sequence goes on from SRHC01001952.1 coordinate 66,070, forward strand.
CAGTCGAGTTGTTCACTGACACCTGTAAGGTGATGGATTACGTAAGCAGAGAATTTCAGATCCAGTACAGGTGAGCGCCTCGTGCACTGCGACAAGTTTGTTGTTCAAACGTGTTCATGTTCTTTGTTCGGGTGTCCTGAGGTGTGGGGTACGCGCGTGCATGAAACGTGAGGTGGGGGAGGAGCTGTGGGTGTGGTGGTGTGTATGTTCACGTCATCAGCGAGGAGCATATACGATGACACTTTCCTCAGTCACACTTGTCAATGAATAGCTTGTCCTGTCAGGGACTTTGTCGGTCAGTTCATGTCAATAAGGTGTGTGAGCTGTGTGTCGTCTAATTTGTTGTTTTCCTCATAAACATTTTTTTAAAAAATCGTAAATGTGTGTTATCTTTCCTCAATTATTACATTTCTTCTCCAAGATTTCTTCCTTGATAACTGAATTCGGTTCTGTTACTAAACTCTTCACTCAACTACAACATTTATCCCTGGATACTGGATTCCTTCCTCGATTATAAATTTTCTCCTTGGCTTTTGGAATTTTTCCTTGGTTATTGAATTTCTTGATTAGTTTGATCATTCCTTATGTGTTTGAGTGAACATCAGAACAAGCAAGCGATGGACAGACAGAAAACGAATTTCGGACACACACCAAAACAATCAGAAGTATATTACTAGCCGGCCAGACAGCCAAGCAGCCAGCAGGTTGTAGCCACATCAACACCAGCAGCGACATGTTGCTGTGCGTGTACCTCCAGCATCCTCGGTGCCTGCAGTCGCCCGTGATTGATGATGATGCCGGAGCACGTGTTGCAGGAGGAGTCTGCGACACCTGGCACCGCGACCTGACTAACGCCATCGTCACGTGCTGCACTGGTCACTTCCGCTAACGTGCCCTTGCTCGCTGTTTGCTGTCGTTAGTCTGTCGACACATACATCCAGCGCACGGCGGGCACAGCTCCAACACATCCATCCCTCCAGGAAGACGAGGCTTGCAGTCGATCACTAAAACAAAAATTGTGTTTGTGGGATTTGCTTATGAATCACTGGGTGAACTGTGTGTTCAGTCAGGCTGTGTGGCGTGCAAGGCATCCATGCTCAGCTTCAGTATCGAATGGTGATCCATGAATGTCAAGGTAAGTCTTTCTGGAAAAATACTTCTCGTTGTCAGGCTAACATGGAGCCTCTCTTACAATCCATTCTTTGAGAAGAGGAAAAAAAAAAGTAAAACAGACTAGAATTTCTTTATTCACGTAAAACATACTTCAAAAGAATTGTGTCTCCGTATCGATATCTTTATAGGTAAACAACAATCTACAGTGCTATAGAAAGTTAACAAGATACATTTCAAAGTCTCAGTGTACACGTCGGTAAAAAGATGGTGTGGAGGGGGAAAGGGATAAACTCTATGTTAACAGTGAACGACGCTCACACTCGAACATTATTAAACAAAAGGAGTGGGTGTGTGAATGCATCCACACACACTCACACACGCATACACGCATCCCAACACATGCAGTGTCGTTCAGTGTTAAGATAAAGCATTACTTAACAATAAACAAAACTCACTGAAAAATGACTACCTGGCTTCGCAAGAAATTATTTAAAATATTCACTAGAAAATATTCAAAATAAGATAAACTTTTTAATCATAGTAATACCATTCAGGGTTGTCAGTAGGCCAAAAACGCCCAAGTCTGATGTGAAATATTTTATCTCTGGCAACAGAAAGTCCACAAGAGGATTAACACTTGCATCCGTGAGTTTGTAGCCGGCGTGTGGCTGCGTGCGGTCAACGGACAAAATGTGTTTCGGTCTGGGACAACCCGGGCCCCTGGCGGCCTTGCGGAAACTCTTCGGTGGTGAGTGATACCCACGACTCTCATTATCCTTTCTCTAAGTATGTATGTACAACTATTGCCTTCTCCCCCCTCTTAACAACTATCCCCTTCCTTGATTTCTGATGCTTCAACAAGTATTCGTCGCAGTATACAGACGCGCTTGCACGTCCGCACACACGACGGTCGCACGCTCGCGAGTAACTTCACCCTCTGGCCTCTGCTGCAACAGTCGTGGCAACAGGTGGTCCTCAGACAATGTGTGCGGCAACTTGTGGCGGTTATCTGCTGCAGATGTGAAACATAGATTGGTCAGGCAGAGATGTGGTGAAAGTCTCAGAGTCCAATGGATGTCGGAGCAGTGAGCTGTGTGTGTTTCGCACTATGCAAGGTGGAGCTAACTCTCTCATCTCGTCCTTGATAGTCTTCCTGAAGACAGTGGACATCAATCTCTCTAAGAGGCCAGGCGGAAACACTGACGACCTTCGTTGATGTTATTCTTGGTAAGTGGATTATACTTGGAATAAGACTCACGGTCGCTGAGCTTTCCGCTCCAAAGGTTATAATATTCAGTGTGCATTGCCGTCCTGCCTGCCAGAGATGTAGTCCCGCAGTGTCTCCTTCCGCGCCTCAGCGCAGCCATGTGTGTCGTTCTTAAGTGCAGTTTAATGCTTTTCTGTAATGTATCTCTCTCATTCACCGAGGGCAAGAAAATACGACAAAGACCCAGAGCATAAGGACACACTGATGTGCATGCAACAAATGTCAGGATCGCGACACGTGTGCGTAGCACTTCCATCAATTGCAACTACGCCATCTGCAGCAGCACAACAAAAACAATCACTTGATTATGTCAACAACAGCATGGCGTACCTTTGTCACACATAATCCAACTCCAGTTAGCTGTCGTCATGACTCCGTGTGACGTAGGTCAACAAAAACAACTTTCGCCTTTACTGCTGAAAGCGATTCGCAAAGTGCTGTCCTTTCTTGTCCCTCCAGTAAGTTGTTGGCAAAAGCCCTCTGCAAGCTCGGGAGGGTCTAATCACATTTTTTCACCTAAGTCCCAGCCACGGAGACCCTTCACTGCCTTAGTTCCGCACTAATCGTCAACGGACGTTTAAGAGAAGAATCGTTTAAGAAGTGTTTTAATAAAAGACTCAGAACTAAGATCGATAGCATTTTATTTCTACTTTAAGCATATGGTGCGCGTTGTTTGTATACTAAAAACACTATACGACTTCTAGGCACAATGAATTGTGGTATACAATCTGTCATGTCATACAATGCCTCTTTGTAGCTTCAGCATCGTGTGATCCATTGTAGAGGATGAGGAGGAGACACTTGGATTAGATTCTTCAATGCGAAGAAAATTATTCGAAGTAAAATAAAATGCTGTCTAGCTTGGATACATCTAATGACTGGAAGCAGCTGGACAGATATTCGCGGTTAGTACTTTGCAGTGCACGACTGTGTGTTTTCAGATCCACGCATGCGCAAAGTATTGATCCTGTGTTGGCCACTACGCCACCTTCTGGATGTCGCACAGTGGCAGCTGCACAAACAGGTCTGGGACCAATCAAAAATAAAAGTAATTTTCACATCGTGCTCAGTTCTCGCCATCTTCAGCTGTTTCTTCATCTTTGGTTCGACGAACCAGTCATTGCACCAGTCTGTGCGAGTCTCCATCCCCGTGATTAGAAACCTTTCAATGTCACCTGTGGAGTAACACAAGCGTGAACGCTGCTACCTGTCTATTGATGACACGGCCGAGATAACATCCAGCAAATAGTTCGACGAAGGCAGGCTTCTCATCGGGTGTGCTACCCTCCCTGTGAAATGGTGGATAAGTCAGGAAGATGAAAACATAGCTGTACCGGAAAACAGTTTTAAGTAAGTCAGCGAGTCCTCAAGGAAAAAATAATGAAGATTTTTCATTATTTTTTCATGCTCGTTTCTTTTTTCTTTCTTTATTTCCGCATATTAATAGTATAAAGTTTAAAAGGTTTAGAGGTAAGACTCATTCAGTCCTCTATTTACTACAAGCCAAAAGAGAAGGATACTGAGACTGCGTTAACACACACACAAAAGTTAACAATCAGGTGTAAAACAGTGTCAACCGACCAAGACTTCTAAATTTCTGACTTTCCTCCATCTCATGCGTGTGCGACATAAATACCGTTATGCCGCATGTTATTACATATCCAACGTGTATCTCCAATGGTGTGCATCATGTGCAGGTCTGTAGACCATTGAGAAATAAACTGTGGACTGGTCTCGTTCTAAAGACAATATACAGCGAGGAGAATGTATAGCAAGTCACCTACATACGTGTAACTGTGGAGTAACAACTTTATACTTCCACCTTTGTTGCCTCGCTGATTGTACGTTCATATCTATCGTCTTGCTTACTGTCATTTAACATCTCTTGTATGCTGATTGTAATTCACAGTACTTTCATATCTATCGTCTTGCTGACTGTCATTTAACATCTGTTGTATGCTGATTGTAATTCACACCATAACCGGAATGATTGTCATCTCGGCTACAAGTCCTACAATTCAACTTCACAACTGTGAGCTCGTATTTCAATTAATAGTTCAGCCATCCGACTATCGATATCCAGTCAACCTCACAACAATGAGGTGTTATATATACATATAGCGATGATCAATATTAGAGATTGTTAGATGTTAATGCTTGTTAACGGCAAATCCCCCGAGAGACAGTTTACTGTCGGTTGTTGACAGAGACCTTAGACAGACCTTCGTCACTTGTTTGCTCTTTCAAACTGATTTTCGATTTTGTCGAGCAAACAAGCCATCCACAATAGCAGAGACCTACATCTCCTCCCCAGCTCACTCAAATCACAATACAGATATTTTCGAATCACCTTTTGATTCCTAGTCACGCATGAGTAGAGCTGGACATGACTACAAGAGAGAAACACGAAAGCAGTGTAAATTCTACCAGCAAAAATGGTCTTGGAAAATTAGGTACCTAAGATGTAAGGACCCAGAGTTTTATTCGGAACATTCTTAACAAGATTAATAGTCATAAAAGAAAGTAGATAAGTACCTTCAGGACCAGTATATCCAGAACTGGATAGGAGAACTCGAATACAAACAAATTTATCCAAATTATAGAATGTTTAAAAGTACTTTTGTACTAGAACCTTACTTAAATAAACATGTATGGATATATTTTATCTCAATACCATAGAGAAGGTGGTAGAATAGAGAATCTTGAATCTTGCTATGTGAGGGTTCATGACCTCGTTAGACTGGATGACCGTTGGAAATTCGTTTAATGTGAAGCAGCCAACCACTGCTGACAGTTCAGTCACTGTCTAGTCAATCTAGTCATCAGAGCCGCCTTCAGATTAATCACGTGACGTGCGACATCAGTTGTGACTCTCGCCTCTCAAGATCCGCTTTGCATTATGACATAACGACATAACGACATAATGCTGCTGTAGGCCTGCTGTACTTACTGTCATCTGCACTTTACACCCATCTGTACCAGTCTCGAACAGAAGAGGCCTGCATGTCCTCCTAATCACGACAGTAAGGAGGGAGAGACATCACTGACGATAACTGAACATTTGTTTTATTTCTAGGCGGCGCTTCTTCCAACAAGAGAATGGGTTTGTTCGTGTCAGTACCGGATCTGTCAGAATTTCAAAAGAGGAAACTGCTGCATGAGTTTACTACTTTCTTTGGTACGTATGACTTCTGGGTCTTCTGTCGTCTGTAGCATGTCGGTTATGTTCTGGAGACACGGGAGACTTGATAGAAAGTTCTTTTCTGAATACTGCCGATTAAGGCAGAAACTAATTTACATTGCTAACATTACAATTACATTAACAAAATATGTGTCACAGATATTAACAAGGATGGTGTCTTGGAATGGAAGGATTTTGATATGGCCAGGCAAGTGAGTTACTTTTGAGTTTATTTGTGGTCGTTGGAAACTCACCCCCTCCGCCATCCATGCCTATAATTATAATCTTGCACTGTTAGTGTTATCTGAAGGGGTAGACAGATGATCATACTATACATTCCAGTCCCAATCCTAAGAGAAACCACAGATGATTTGAAGAGAGCAGCTACATTTGCTTATCTGTGAGCTTAAAATACACCTCACTGTTCAACAAGCAAGGCTTAGGTTGGATTCTGACATCTAATATATGTCTACAGTTAAATATTTTAATAGACTCTTTTAGCAAGTATTTTAGAACTAACTTAACATACCTATATGTTTTTGAAACATGCCGGTGTTACAGTGCACGCAATTAGTGATTTGTATTCTCCAATGGCAGCATCCACTTTTCTCTGGAATCAAATATCCTTACAGCAGTTCTCTCTCTCTGTCTGTCTGTCTGTCTGTCTGTCTGTCTGTCTGTCTGTATGTCTGTCTTCTTGAATATATTAGTGAACTGACGTCTTTCTGAAACCTGTCTGTATAACTTTATATCTCAAAACTCCCAGAGAATCTGTCATTTGAGCGGGTGGAAGGAGGGATCGGAAAAATTCATCAAAACACAAGAACTCTTCATCGAAATATGGAGGCGACTGCAAGATGAAGGGGACAAAAATCTTGATGGTCGAATAAGCGCCGAAGAATGGGTAAGATATTTGTTTTGCTTCGTCTGTCTGTGTGTCTGTGTCATGCAGTTTACTTTGCGGCGATTTACCCTAGAACCTCAAACATGTCCACATGATACCCTATCCTTTGTTAAATATAAAGTATAAGTATTTGCATAATTTTAATAGTTGTGAAAGACTCTACATCTAGGAGTTACTTTTGTCGCAGCTAAGTATGTGGCAGAAGTTCCACAGAGAAAACGTGGCTGAGCAAAAGAACAAAGTGGACACAGAGAACAAGATACCGGACTGGCTGCAGCGATACGTCGAATACAAGTTCAACCTTTACGACAGAACGGGTGAGATCGTATTCATTGTTGTTTATTTTCAAACAAATAATGATTTTCGAGCACATGGTGGGACACATATGTTTGTCAAGTTTTTCACGCACGTGTGATGCTTGGTGTGTGCAGGCGACGGCGTCATCGACACGGAGGAGTTCGAATATGTGTTGTCCGACTTTGGTGTGTCCTCCAAGGATGCCAGGACCTGCTACCTGCTGTTTTCAAATGTGGGTAGCGACACAGTGTACATTGCTCCATTATACTTACTGCCAATGACCAACGCGAACAGGAAATAAGATAGAACAAGGCGGGCAGGAAGGTTGGGGGAGGGGACTGACAATTCTTTATTCACCAGGGCGCTGGCATAAACAAAACATTGTGCTTTCTTACATCTAGCACTGGGCTAAGACGGGTAAGAAAACTAATCTGCCAGTATATTGCAATAACAAAAGGCATTAACAACAACACAAAAAAAGGTTAAATGAATGTACAAAGTATTTACTCATGTGTTCAGGAAGTGTATGTATGTGGAGTCATGAAGTAACTACTAAAAAGGAGGGAGGGATGGATGGGGAGAAGAATGAAGAAGAATTAAGGTAGTAAAAAGGATCGAATGACCGACAGACGAATGGAAGGACTCTGTAAATGATGTAACTAAGTATCATATGCAACTGTCATGTGTAAGTGATGTTAAAATGGTGTTTGCTGAGTGGTGGCGATGGTGGAGATAATGGCGTTGATGGCAGTCAGATGTATGGCGCTGTTTCAGAACCACGAGAAGAAGGTGGACCTGGACTACTTCAAGACCCTGTCGGCTGAGTACTACCGCTCCGACGACCCTAGCGCCCTAGGAAATTTCATCACGGGAAAACTGGACTTCGAGCAGGGCAAGTCACAGGCAACAAACAAGAACTGACCAGTCTGTCCACTGGCACCCGCCTCCTGATTTTTATACAACCGATAGTGTGGTCTGGACAGTTATCCGTGTTTTCTGTGCATACCTTGCTGAGAAACTTGTCATATTATATACTGTTATAGAGAGCTAGAAATAAATGTGTCTGTGCTGTATTAACTGCTTCAGAGATTGCATTTCTTCTGTACATGGACATGGCTCTTACATCAGCAATTCCTGCCTGTATCTGTGTCACTGTCGCCTTTGTCATCGTCACGCTCCTATGATCTTGTGGACGGCAACTGCTATCAGAGGAATATATCCGCCATAAACCATTTCCGCCATTGATACATTCCTGTCAGCGGCACAGTTTGCTGCTTGAAACGGCGATCATTTAATTAGGTCTGCTTTTACAAAGCATATATACACAGGCTTCCTTGGCGATACCTTGAGCAAATGGAACAGTACCTTTTCTTTCTTAAAAAGTCTTTTAAAGTTAACCTTTACTTGTGGGTCTCAAGTCACAAGCTAAAACTAACCGTTATCCGTCACGAATTTGTCTATTTTAAGATTTTACGGTTTGAAAAGTTGAATAGACAGGGACATTTTGACTTATTTCATCGTATGCCATATATAATATAGACTTATTTTTGAGTAGGTGATATTCAAAAATAATAAAAGATCCCATAGTGTTTGTAAATTACCTGAGGTTTTATCATACATTTCCGGCTTTCATCTCATCACTTTTAAATAAGCTTGTGACTATTTTTAACAGTATTTGTTTTTTTATTTATACCCCATTGTTCACATACCGATCAAACTCAGCACTCATACAGTTAGTGAGTACACATTTTTTTATAATTTATTTTTTCCAAGCACCACCATCTTCACGGATCACCAATTTCAGAGTGGCAGTAACCAATGTCATTATCAACAAGAGACAAAAACCACTATTTTCAGCACTATGTAGCCTAGGCTACATATTATGAGTAGACAAAGTATGATGGCCCATAATTCCAATAATAATAATAATCACTTGTTGATTCCTAGATTAAGGAATTCTTTATGTTTCTTTTCCTCACCAGCCTGGGTCAAGATTTAAACCCATTGCTATATATCTCCCCACCCTGATTCACACATTACTTTGCATCTTACTCTTTTACATTCTTTGAAAGTGTGCTAAAACTTTACATAAATGTTTATCTTAAAATCTGCAAATCTCTGGATGCTGTGGCAGAACACAAACTATTGGAAGCTGAACAATACAAGGCCAATGACAAATAAAAGGGTCTGGGGCAGAGATTCAATGCCATTAAAAACAGCAAAAGAGAAATGTGAGCCTAAGTAAACAAGATGAAAGTCTTTAGCAGGGAGCTACATATAATAAACCTCTTTAAACTGAAGTTTTCATTACAGAAGCTTCAAGAAGCATAACCATATTGCACCATATTTTAAATAACACAAATGAAAAATCTGTCATGAAAGAAGTAAATTACAGAAACTTTACACAAATTACTAATCAATCATAAACTGTACTGAGAAATGGAGACAAATCTTTTAAACAAATTATGACAATCTGCATGTGGATTGTTAATAAACATACAGTCCAAAAACCAGGTTGACTGCTAAGCTGTTTAAATCTCAATACCACTGTACTGTTTTTAACTATGGTAAATGTTTAACAGTCTCCATATGCTTAAACATTTTTTATCTCTTATTTACATAGAAAATATTTGATCTTGTCTTCAAGCTCTTACATTGTCCTTTTCAAAAAATAAAAAAATATCACATCTCTATGACAAACTAAAATTAGAAATACAGCCAACCTGAAGTCAATGTTGAGCTTAAAGTAGTGTGGCAGTACTGCAATAACTATTTCACCTCTAATTTTAAGTCATGCAGTCTACACTGTCTGCCCTTCTACATTTTCAGGACAGTTTCCTGAAGATTCACACATATAAACACACTGGTGATGTAACCACCACCAAAATAGTTTGCTGCTTTCATTTTAAAGATACACTTTTGATGGTAACATCTGACACATAATGCTTTTATGTTTACCCCTGTAGCTACTGTATACCTTTATATTACACTGCAATTCATCTACTTTTTTTCAGATCAATACATTTCTATTTTTATTATCTTCCATTAAAATTCTGATACTCCAAATAAAAATGGGGCCCAACTAAAATATCCTCAAGACCTTTTAAGCATACCAGGTGTTAACTTCAGCATAGCTTATCACACACATTAGCTGAGAGCCTGTCTAAGCCCAGAGCTGCAGCTATGATCAGAAATCCAGTTATACAAGAGGTAACAGCACTCTCAGTCATAGGAACACTCATGCGTGCAGTCACTGACTCACACACACACAGAGAAAATCTCTTAATTATTTTATTATCAAAGAGTGCATGATGGTCTGCACTGCATAATACACAGATCCTTTATCATTAGTCAGCAGCATCACAGTATCATAGGATGTAAAGCTGAAAATATGTTTGCTGCTAAGAAGTTTCATTCAACTTGTACTGCTGCTGCAATGGTGGAATATATCATTATAAACAGGAGCACACATACTTCTTTAGTCAAAGCATGTCATTTGATTATATATGTCTAAAGTTAAAATCTCTGAACAGATAAAATGTTAACACTGACCGTGTTGATCTTCAAAATGCAAGAAATTAAATATTATTGCTCAACATACTTCAATAAGGCATCAACAATAGATTTTAAAAAAAAATAATCTCTAGCCTCCTCCAACGAAAAAAATATCCATAGATCTACATGTCAAAACAATATCATTATCAACAAAGAGACATTCCCCTCCTTATAAAAAAGTTGTAAGTAATCTAAGCTTCATTTTAGTTTCATACCCAGTGTGGTACATTATAAAAGCAGCAGTTAAACTAGAAAACAATGAAAATGCTTCAATCTTTCTTTGATCTTTTAAATAACACTGAATATACAATGCAGCACCATATGCAATAAAAAAAATCTTACAGGCTATCCTGAAAGAAGGAAATCCAAACTCCTTAAACTATTGTGCCATCCCTTGAAAAATCTATTTAAAAACTGTCATAGATTATGTAAATGTTACATTGTATACAACCACTCATAACATGTGCCCAGTTTAGCTTTACTATGAAAACCCAAGTATAAGCAAGAATGCTGAGTTGTTTGCATAATAATGTGAAGGAATCTTATGAAGTTTATGAAAAGACAGTGAATTGTAATGTGTTTCTCACCTTTTCCTTTTTCTACAAGTAAAATAATACTTTGCCATGTGACAGATCAGAATTAGAAAGTTAAAGAATATATTGAATAAATTTAACATCTTGCTCTAATCAGAATGGAAGACTATTCCTTGAGAAAAAGCAGTCTACAGTGTCAAACTGTGGTATGTATAACATGTACCCAACCCACCAATCCATTGCATTGCTGTACACTAGCTGACTTAAGTGCCTCATCTATTCTCCATTTTTCTAAATTTGATCACTTTGGACTAAAATAGGCAGTCAAACAGTAAAACATTAATCAAGAAAAATGACAGCCTTGTGTCCAAAGAACTGGACAAAATGAAGATAACGCTGAAAGAGGAAGCTTATGGTGACAGCCATATAACAAAACAAAAAAAAAAATCTTTAAACTAAAGCTGCAGGCAAATGTTATCATTTCCACTGAAACTTAATATCATTTTTAGTTTATACAAGGTAAACAGACACATTTCAAATTCCAAATCCTGCACACAAACAGTTGGGGGGCAAAATGAAGAATAAGGTTAATGTGCACACACAGATTCAAGCACGCATAAAAATTCTTGACATATAAATATACTTTTCTCTGTTAAAGAGAACAGTTTAACCAACTACGGAATGTCTTTTCAGATTTGACTGAATCTGTCATTATCTCCAACTGCACACGCACAACATTTTCTTTTCTTTTTGTCTCAGATTGCCCTTAAAAGTAAAAAAATAACAAAACTTGCGTTTAGTGTATATTTAATAATTCCACATCTTAGTCATATCCATGAATTTGATCCCATGCTGTGGTACTAATGCTAATATCAGTAATAAGAGAGTACTTGGAGGTTTAATACTGAACATTTGTTTACTTCTCTCCTATGCACCTACCTATTGCCCTCAAGTAAAAATTGAATGAAATGCAACAGATTTGTGAAAGACGGAGGAGAAAGAAAGGGAGAGAAAAAGGATGATTGCATATCAAATAAAGAGAGAATGTGTGTGTGTGAGAGAGAGAGGAAGCAAGCTCAAAGGGAGATAAATGATAGACATGTATGACAAACACAAAGAAGGAAATGAAATAAAAATCTTATATGTAGCAAGCACTTGGAATGTCAGCAATCATTACAGATGTGCTATGTGTGTTCGCATATGCTTCTTCAAAAAATAATATGTAGTGAATGCTTCAGTGCATTCCAAACACTTGTATGGTTTTTCATTAGTATGCATCACAAAATGTCTTTTCAAATAGTAGTTAGTTGAGAAGGCATAATGACAGGTGGGACATTTGTATGGCCGCTCACCTGTATGAGTTCTCTGATGCTTTTTCAAGTCTGATGACTCTGGAAATGCAGCATTGCACTCAGAACATTTAAATGGTTTTTCACCTGTGTGACCCCTCATGTGTATTTTCAATCTTGTCTTTGTGGTAAAGCCACTGCCACATTCTGTACACACAAAAGGTTTAACTCCAGTATGGGTCATTATGTGCACAGACAAGTGGTTCTTGGTTATAAATGCAGCAGAGCAATGGGGGCACTTAAATGGCTTTTCCCCTGTGTGCATCCTGTTATGAACCTTTAAATTAAATTTAGTTGAATAACTTGCATTGCACTCCTTACATGGGTATGGTTTTTCTCCAGTGTGAACTCTCATGTGTGTCTTAAGATTGTGCTTTGTGACAAACAAAGAGTCACACTCCTCACATCTGTACCGTTTTTTAGGGTTCTCTAATTTCTGTTGAGTACTTTTAGATACAGCTGCTGTATGTTCTTCTTTCAGAAATGATTCCAAACTAGCACTTCCTATTATATCATCTTTGTCTAGCTCATCACCATCATAAAAAGAGCATGGTGATGACAGACCTGTTTCCCTCTTCTGCTGGCTTGACTTTAAGTTCTGTCTGGTCTGCTGAATGTCGTCCATGCTGTCCCCACATGTGAAAGAAGAAGAAAATGAATGTGCAGACCCCTCGGCATCTCCAGAAGAAACCTTATCTGATGTGGTATCTTGGCTGTATTCTGTGATAAATGACTCCTCATCACATAACAGGTCTGTATCCAAAACACAATCATAGTCAGCGCTAACAGGAACACTTCTCCTTATTGGTTTTAAGCCAGCTTTCCTTGACTTACTGCATTTTCCTGACAACTGATTGATCTCTGAACAATCAGGTTCACGACTTTTACAAATGATTTTTATGCTTCGCAGTTTTTCACTATCTGAACTTGAAATTTCACATGCTTTCTTACAGTCTATTCCTGACAGGGAATCATCTGGAGGCAGCAAAATTTCCTCATTTATGGATACACATAATGCATCTTGTCTTTGCACATTCTTATAACTTGCATAATTGGTTGGAAGTCGAACCTCAGCAGGTTGTCGACGAAGTGGTACATGTTTACATGGGCGCAAAGTTTTCACCAAAGGTTTAATCTCAATAGAAAGGTTTTCCACCTCCTCCATCAGAACTTGTTTAATGCGCTTATGGTTTCCCTTTTTCTGTGGTTACAACCCTCAGTCCTTACGATGTTACAGGAACCATTCCTGCAAAAGTGAATAGCTTTTCAATTTCTTAATAAGCAATCTTATGTAACTTATAGTGTAAGAAAAATATGTGGTAAGTAAAAGAAATAACAGAAATTCTTCAAACATTTTGTGCAAATAAAACATAAAATTCTATTAAAGAGGCTTATTGTTTTTGTTTGTTTGTTTTTTTGTTTTTTTTGTTTTTTTTCAAAGTCTAACTTTACCCAAGCTGTCATTGGAGATATTTATTAGGCAGTGCAGAGCAGTAGAAACTATGCATTTCACTTACTTTGTGAAAATATGAATAAGTGGAAACAATTGTTGTGTGTATAATCGTCCCATAGGCAGTAAATGTATTCCTTGTAATAAAGTTCATACACAATTCGTTGTGTGATATGGTATCTACTTTTACTGATATATCATAAAACATTAAATATCTAGAGGTCATTACATACAAAGATTTAACTAGTAATAAAAGTTGTGATTTTTTTTATTAAACAGAAGAAATGACAACTTAAATACTTGGAGACATTCAAATGTAGTCTGCTCTGCTCGTGTACTTTGTAGTTGTTATGACACCTAGCAGCTGTAAATAATCCTAAATTCACGAAGAAACGGCAGGCAACTAAAATCTGTCGCTTTCTTACCACTTTCACATAGACGAGTATAATGGTACAAATCAACCACGCGAAACGATGACAATTGCACAAGCAAGCTTTAATTGAATGATACCTCTGATCAAATTAATTTATGACGCCATGAACATGAAGACAGCAACAGCTAAGCTATTAGTTTCATACTCCCTGAAACAATCAAGTTCAAAGGAGATTTACAGTACAACGCACTACTAATATTTGAAACTTTATCTGGGCTAATTTACATTTGTAGTTCGAGCTCAATTATGTTCGAAAATAAATATTATCAATCTCTTTGAATGATGCGTTTCGGGTCAAAGCAGCCCGCTGCATGATGCTGACCCCTGTCACAATCCCATTGGCTAATTTTAACGAGGGCGTGACCCAACGGGCTCTGTCGTCTGCTATGTTCGGTGGCATTCGACATGCGATTGTCATTAGTGAATTTTATTTTGTATCTCGTCTAGAGCCGTAAAGTAATTCGCCTTGCACTTTAAAAAAATTGTTAGTGGTGTTAAGAACGCCAGGAAAAAATTCCCAGCCCAATGCTTACAGCTTGTCTAGCTCGCAGAGGCATGGTCTACTCTTTGTCTATGGAAGGCAAAACAAACAGCACCAATGGGCCCTTTGAAGTTTGTTGATTTTATGGCACACTTGTTTGTGTGGGATGGCGCGAACGGTGTTGGAGCCTTCTGTATATGAAGTAAGACTACTAATAAGCCAAACTGAAACTAAGTTATAGTTTTTTTAATAGAGGTGGTTTATCTTGGGATAGTCTTCTTTTAATTATAATGGAAACTACTGGCAATTTGCATCAGCATACAGTGACCGAAAGGTTGCATGAGAATTATGAGTTTATATTAAAATGCAGGACTCAGTGAGTTAAGGGAAGTGCTATCAATTTTTAATTTACTGAAAAATAGTATACCTTTTCATTTTTAGCCTTGGTTATTATTATAAAGTTTTTCCTTAGATTACAAAAATGCTGTAATTCTCTTGTAAACTTCATTATTAACATATATTTTGCAGATTTACATTAATCAGTTTTTCTTCGTCTGAGATAATGTGGGTATATTTAAAATGTGTATGCATGTGTGTGTGTGTGCATGTAATCAGTCATCCAAGAGACTGAGAATGATAAAATAAAACCATTCTGTTACACTCATTCAATATTATTAAATATTAAAAGATATAGCAAGTCTAAGAAACATTTGAGTAAATTTATTGTAAACTGTTTCCATAAGAATTGAAAATTCAACCTTCGAAGAATCATAAGTTAAATCAGGCTGTGTATGGAATGACAATGATGAACCAAAATACACCAAATCAACTAATGGTGATTAATAATGAATAAAACTGTTACCGCTTGTCAACATTTCATAAACAATACTAAGTACATTTATATTGATCTATTCAGAATTTTCCTTAGTTTTAAAATGCATGCACCTTCACTTGTTCATTTATATGTAGTTTGCAGAAATCAGATGTGTTAAAATAATACTGCATAAAAATGCTTACAGTTTTTTGCCTGTATGTTTGCGTTTATGTACCTTCAAATAAGAACCCCTTGCATAAGATGCACCACATTCCTCACAAACATATGGACGTACACCTGTGTGCTTTGTCATATGTGTTTTGAGATAAGATGTTCGCGCAAATGCTGCTCCACACTCTTTACAAACAAATTTTTTAACTCCTGTGTGTTTCCACATATGATTTTTTAAGTAACTAAGACGTGCATAGGTAGCACCACATTCCTTGCAAGAAAAGCATTTTACCCCTGTGTGCTTCCACATGTGGACTTTAAGGTAAGAAGGTCGATGAAAGGCCTTTCCACAGTCTTTGCAGACGAATGGTCGTTCACCAGTGTGTTTATACATGTGAATCTTCAGGAAACTTTCTCGTGAAAATGTTGAAGGGCAGACGGTGCAGAAATATGGTTTCTCCTTGACATGAGCTTGCATATGTTGAAGAAAAGCCTTGACATTTATAAGGCCAAATTCTTTCTGGCAAATACCACAGGCAAATGGTTTAGGCAGAGTTAAGATCTGGGAACTGCTGGTGCCAATTTCTTCAGATGTCTTAAGAACAGATGAACTTGATATCAAGTGCTGCAGACCAAACAAAATGCACTGTTTCAAATCTACTATCAAATGAAATGTATTTCTCACAACAAAAGTACAAAGTACAGTGAAATTGGCGTTTTACGCTGAGCCAACAACTAAGGCTATATTACGGCAAGGCAGCCATCCCTGTAAACAGATGCCACATGCAGTGTGCCCAAGATCAGAGCTGAACCCTGGACAGCCAACCTTCACTGTATTGGTGACAGGTGCTAAAAGTTGCATCAACCAAAGGTAAAAGAAATGCCAAGCTTAATGTATCACTTGATTTTAAAATATTTTTAAAAATCCATGTCTCAGGAAAGTTATTTCATGCTAATCGATTAATCTACCAATAGACTCAATGACTACTAGACGTGCAGTCTAAATGTTTTTAGGTTATAAACGTTACAACAGAGGTTTCAATTTGCTAGCTCAGAGATTTAATGATACTAAATTTAATTAAACTTAATAATTATAAATAATGACCCACTAGTTTATATTTCTTTTGCACCATAAAGTTAATGAGTAAATGCCTAAATTGCATACATTCTGGGTGGGACTGGCTCTCTAAGGTTAAGTTTAAAAAATGCAGTGGATGCACCAGATCAAACTGCGTAAGTTATCAACCTTTCATTATTTTTAATGTTAATTCACACATGCTTTATTAGGCTAAAAATAAAAATATATGCACAAATAATAAAATCAGAGCTATATTCACCAAACTTCATGAGCATATCAAGATGTAGATCCACTCAAAACCCGTCTACTTAGCTAACAGGCATTAGTAAATTTAATGGGCAGATTATAAGTTGTTATATATCACCATGCATGAAAAGTTTTTAACAAATTATATCTTTTTGTTTCAGATATAATGAAAATCCCAATCAAATAACTTGCTGGTAATAAATTGTTACTTTCTTACTTCATCTAAGAATCCTGGATTCTGCCACTTTCCATCATGCTGAGAATTAGGACTAATGGTTTGCAGTTTATTTTCACCTTTGCATTTTTTATTACCATAATCTTCGCCTTCCATTCTGTGCAAAAAGAGCGCAGAGCTTCATGACAATAAACAAAATAAGAAATTTGAATTCAGGGTTACATTTAATTATGCAGTTTTCATTTTTCTCATAAAATGTACAGTCCGATCCTTGTCTGGAATTGTCTTGTACCTGATGAATGATGCAGTCACCATCTAAGCTTTTCTGGTAACAGTCCTACACATTACCCGAATTTTAACTCTTAAATTCCTCCTGATAATGGTGGTAGAATCTGTTCTTCCAACAGTTTCAGAAGGCTTTATATATCCTTTCTTGTTTATCTCTTTACAATTTAACGTTAATAAACCACCGACTAAATGCTGACGTCTCTACGTATAAAACCTGAGATCTGTCGGCAGAATTACAAAGCCAAAAACACACCAAAAAAATCTTTTTCTGGAAAAGTTTCTGGACTCGTTTCACTCTCTCTGTGCCTGTGTTATTATTAAGTAAATCGTAAGTGAAACGACTGTATTAGCGAAATCGAAAACTATAATTATAACAACACTGTTTTCAAAATTAACGCAAGCGATAGCAGTGGCTAACAATTTTAAGCTACCTTCTTGCACGTTATAATTAAACCTCTTAATAATCTGTCTTAAGTTGTAGGTTCTGCACAAAGTAGTTGTGTAACACAGCGAGTCTGTGGCTTCTCGTCGTTGTTGTGATCGTAGTTGTCTGCTGCTGTCACGACTTCCGTAAAGGGGAATCACTCCAACATACAATCTAATTTCGAGATTACACATAGATGTGAAAAAATGGTTTGTTTCAAAATACATTTAATCATTTCATTACCATACATTTAAAACTAAAAATTAAATTGAACGTTTCTACCGCTTTTATCTTCTTTGCTTTAAATCGCCCGATTTAGTGCGCGCTTTACTCGCCATGAGATAGCCAGTTGCTGACATGGCGAGAAGCTCTAAGTTACAATGATGTCGATACGTATTGAAGACTTGCCAATAAGTTATTTTTGCAATACTGTTTTTATCTTTCTTTCATTGTTAGCTCTATATAGAATTTATTAAGTACCCTACGTATGTGCTGAATAAATATTTAGAAAATAATTAAGATCGAGATCGTGAACACAGCAATGCTTAAAATCCACGCGCAAAGTAACTATTTTCCCCTCTGTTTGACCCCGAAGTGTAAGGTGTAAGCGTGGCGTCTCACACACGTTTTAGTACGATGGTTGAGTGCAAGTGGTCGAGCAGTCCGAGTGCTGAGGTGCCATGTGCGTTACTGAAGTAGTTTTTCTCGCTTTGGTTCACCCCCCAAAAAAAAACAATACACGTGCCTTGACGGGATTCGCTGCGTGAGCCAGCAGAAACACTTTTATTGACGTCACTCCAGCCTGTAATGTCGACTGATCAGTTGTGAGTTTGTGATCTCGATGCTTTTGTACGTGTTATCAATGGACACAGGTCAACGATTTTAACTTCTGAGCGCTATGAAGAAACCGACTAGGAGTGTGCCATGCATATTTTACACTTGTAAATTGCGCACTCGACGTGAATACCAGAACACTTTATTGAACGCTATAGCTTTGAAGATGGTGATGGTGATACAATTAAGCTCCTATATATGGACAACAGGTATCCATAAACCCTGAAGTCGAAGTAACGAGGAGCTTAAATCTTTGTACGCTTACACTCAGTCAAAAGTCATGTTATAGTCTTTACATTTCTGAAAGGAGCGAGCAAAAAAAAATCCTTTTTATATACCTTATAATAATGTATAGAAAATTGAACACACAATGGACCTAAGTATTCTAGTACCAACTAGAAATACCAGTACACACTCAAGTATATTTTCCAAAATTTTAATGTCAACAGACCTTTCGAACTCACCTACAGACACTGACACACAATAAAAGAGCAAGCTGAAAATAATCGTGTATGCCGCGATAATGATATACGGAAGATTGCCTTAAAACAAAAGTGATAAGCATTTGCATACCAACTGAGTTTTTGGTTCTGCGAAGTGACAAACAGTAAATGCTAACATTCTTTTTTTTTCGTGTGTATATAAACGTGTATGTGTCATTGCGAGACCTTTACATTAGAATAGTAAAAACTGTTATGAATCTAAAACAAAACCTATTCTTTTGCGGTTTATTTTTGATATTTGAAGCTCGGATTACGTCTTTGAAACCTGAAAATGTTGAAACTATCCGAACACGAACACTCAAAGAAAATATACAATGCAACTTTTCCCGTTTTGCATATAAGGATTAAATAAACTGCTGGCATGTAGCTGGTCTTGGTAATAATGTCTTGCCAGCAGAGCTCTTTAAGTTGTTTATGTTATCTTGTTATCCTTCTTTTGTCGCATTAGATGGCAAGAAACTGATCCAGTGGTCGTCACAACCTCTTTCATTCGTTGAACCATGTAAAAAATGTCATACACACTTTCCACCATTCAGTCGGAACACTAAAGCTGTAATACAAATGTTTAAGACTGCAGATATTCTTTTGGTAATCAGTGAGACGAACGTTGAAAAGGTTTGTTGTTGCATCATCAAATACCTGGGGCGTTGTTTTCCTCATGTTGACAACCGCTATGCTTTCACAGCTTCGTAAAAGCAATACCTGGAGAGAGTTTAATGCAAACGATTACTCACTAGCCTGCCTGTAGCACACAAACAGTTCATGTGAAGTCTAACAGCTCAACATAAGCTAACCACGAGATCACAGTTCAAGTAAGTAATTTAAAAGCCCTTCTTAACCAGGTAACAAGAAAACTAAATGCTAAAGACGAGAAACAGTGCATACGTTTCGAGGAAGGAGGGTACGTGGTTTTCGTATCTGGTAAAAGTGAAGCCTATGTCTCTCAACTCTTGCTCGATTCTCTCTGTGTAGCCCTTGGCACTGAGTGTGTTCCCCTGTCATTATAAACAGTCACATTTAAACAATTTAGACACTTTCCGTCAGTCTTTTGAGTATGGCTGCTTGCTTCCATTGTTTGATAATATATTACAATTCTGTCTGAAACCACGCCTTTGCTTGGCTAATAATACATAATACTAACCATTGCTAGCTCTGTGCTTGCAGAGTTTCTCACAATGATTAGAAACTCCGTGTGTAATTCTTTTGGTGATGCTGAGTGAGAAAGCAAAAATTTGTTGTTCTTTCTGGAAATTAATTCTTTGAATAACAATTTACACAACACTTAAAAGCGTTGTTGATGTCATTGTATTTATATTGTTATTTTTGTTGTTATAATAGTAGTTTTTGAGACAACATACCCTGGCAAGGTATTTCCCTCCATCAGCCAAGCATTTGTAACTGAGTTCCATCAATATGTTGTTAGTCTTGAAGTCGTAGGAAAAACCTAGATATAAAATTTTGAAACTTTGGTTTAATGTTTTAGGATGTTTGACACATAAATCAGTGACAGATAATACTAACTTCTCTCTTCAGTGTTAGATGTAGCTGTTTCCTGTCTTGTAACTTTTCATAACTTTAAGTATTAAGAAATCCCGATCAAAATATTAAAAAAGTTTAAACTATACTGGTAGGCAAAAATCTTAAAGAGAATTTTGGTAGAATCAGGTCATGAAAAACAGTCTTGATATAATCAGATCATGAAAATAGTATTTTCATATTATAGTGTTGGTATAATCAGATCATGAAAACTATGAGTACGAAATAAACACTAATCTTGAGATAATACCATATTTGTCTTTGGCCACTGAGAACTCAGTCAGATCATTGATGACGAAGTCAAACTTGTGTTCTTGCTCTACACTGTCTTTGAGAACCTCCACACAGTCTTTCACCATGATCTGAAGGAATGGAAGAAGAATAACTCTCATGAAGTTTATATACATCAATATTTTATGTGAAGATGTCAACCAAACGAAAGGCAACACGAAAGACATGCTATTAGAAAAGGGAACTACAGGTAAATACGATTACCCATTGCATGACCAAGGTTGTGTGAATACAGATATATGACACAGGGTATTTATTGTTTCAGGCTTACTGTGTAGGCGTCTGTTTTATATGTGTCGAGCACACTACCGCAGACAGATCGCATGTAGCGGGCACACGCCTTCATGACCTCTTCATCAATCTGGCCACACCTCAAGGAACATTTCGATTTGAAAGCCGAGACTTTAAACTCTAGAGTTTTGTTTCAAACAAAAATTCAGAACATTTGCACTGTGTTTTACAAAGGTTTCAGTTCATCTGTTTTCAGCAAGGATCATGTCTCTTCGCTGCTCTGCTTTTCTAGCCATGTTGGTGTGAACAGCTGAGCAGACATAATAACATTGCTGCGGAACCTGAAGCCTTCACACCAATTAAGCGAATATTAGAGATATTAAGAGAATGCATGCATTTTCATGACACAATTTCAGATAGGACCACCCAGAAGTAACTATTATAGACTTCACTCTTCCTGTAAAGCATCTCATATCATCTAGCGAACTAACCAATCGGCGTACACATGTAATGCCATATAAATGTCACTAGAGCAATGTTGACAGGACTTTCAGACACGTGAAAATGTCACCACTTCTCAGGTGACAGAGTAGGCCAGAGAGCACAACTAGTGAATGTCTAAAGGATACTTCTGCCATCAAAACATGGCGAGGTGGTTTAGGAAGGGAGGTCAGCAAATTTAACAGCCCGCCATCACCGCCTCCTAGAATAAGAACAGACGCTCCATCATAGTTGTTCCCTCGGTTCAGCCCCAGCACTGTCTGGTTGTAGATGTCGTCACTTTCACCAATCACTGCAAAAATCACAGAATATCAATTTTCTTCTGGCCCACACCCTCTCTCCCCTCTCACTCACTTTCTACCCACACTCACTCTTCCATGATTTCTGAATACATATCTGTACTACTTCATTGGGACGCGCATGCAAGTATTCTGAGGCTGCATGATTTGAAAAAGAACCTCCTGCATGTACTTAAGCGAACGAGACGAGAGACGAGAGCTCGCAAAGTCTACCGTCAACAGACGTCAACAGAAACACTTACTGACGTCATCATCAAGCGTCAGCACGCGGCCGTACACACGTGACTGCAAGATGCGGATGACCTGATAGGGGGAAGTTTTTTCATACACAAGTTCCGTGTAGTCCGTCTCTGTCAGACGCTCGTCCCCAAGCTCTGTGTAATTCTTTGGCAGTCGGCATGGTCTTCTCACTGGCACGTACAGGCTGACACACAGACATACAATAGTTACATTAGCAGCGGCAATATGCAAGATCCTGACTTGAGAAACCAACACAGAAATAATTGCCGAGGTCTCTCGGGAAAAAATTGGTCTAAATAGTCAAATATTTTCAGTGCTGCTTTTCTGAATATTGAAACTTCAGCCTTTTATCTGTTTTCTGTTCCACAAACAGAGGAAGATGAACATAAATGATATGAATAAGAAAGAAAGATTTACGGTTAGGAAATACTAGTTTACAGAACGGCTTCAGCTTGAAGACAACAAGAATGTCTGACCTTTTGGAACGGACGCACATCTCTCCAAGACATTTTTGTATCTTCGTGTCCAGGATACGTATGAACTGAGAAGGACAAATAACCAGTTTGTAAATAAAGGCTAGTTTTATCACTCGTTGTACTATACAGCGCTTGTTTTTGTTAGCTCATTTGTGAAAGTCAAAAATTTTTTTTTCGAGCAAACAATTAGTTTTATTGAAAATATAATATATTATATTTTAGTAAGTCCTCGCGCAGTTGTAGAATTAGAATGTTCGGAAAACACAATGAGACAAATATGCAATTATTTCTCTACCTCCAGGTCGTAAGGTTTGCTCAGTGGCAACATCTCGTCGTCCTTCTGGCACGGGTGTTCCACGTTCATTGTTAGCAGCCCTTGTTTATGATAGTATATCGTAGCGTGACTTCTGTAACAAACAAAATAACTAAACATATAAACAAATTAAAATCCCTATCTTGATGCTTTCCAGTCTTGTAGATGCCATTGCTACAATTGCTTCCTGTTCATAAACTGCATAAAAGTGTATTCTAGTGACCGTTAAAAGTAAAGATATCTATAATTACATATTCACACACACACACAGACGCATACTTTACTTGCACATTGAAATGAATATTGTTTCATATTGTTTCAGACCATACGTTTGTTCCATGTTCACAAGAATAATGTCATGAACATGTAAAGTAGATTAATAATGTAGCAAGGGGCAAACAGACTACCCCCCACGTAAACATACAACACACCGGACTACACATTGACAATACACGTACCGGACTACACATGAACAACACACCATCTACACATTGACAACACACCATCTACACATTGACAACACACCATCTACACATCACACAAACCTTCCTTTAGAGCCCACAGCGAAGACCACGTTGTCCTCTGCACACGGACTTGTAATGTTGTTTGGGTAAACAATGAGAGCGTCCGACAGAGCAAGAGCCAGAATATCGGGAACAACAGTCCACACATCTGCAACAGTTGTTTTTGTCCGTTAGGTTGCTTTAGTTAAAATATCATATACTGAGTAAATAATGCCACACGCACAAGAAAACATCTGTAGAACTTGAAATATCTGTGAGTTGAAACAGCGTGCTATTGGTGTGCGTGTTGCGCGTGCATCAGCAGATACACACAAACTATCCACCCTTGTTATAGAAAGGAACTTTAGTCACCAACTCTCCTGTGGAGGCTTTGCACACGACTGTCAGTTTTACCTCGAAAGCTGGCGAAAGTGTGAAAAAAAAGGCGAACGAGAACAACATCCTCAAAAAAAGCTGTTTGATCCAAATTGCAGAGGTCATGCAAAGATTAGCCACGTGTACAGCCCCAAGAGGATTTATTTATTTCATGTCCTAACTCTCACACAGACATAGAGATGCGAAAACACACAAGAGTTTGGTTCGGATCTCTTATCAGGACACGTTGCCATCCTCCCTTTTTCACAGTGCGAAATAGAAGTACCTTGCTGTCGCACACAGCAGCCAGCTGGATGATGACGAACTTGCAGCACTTGATGAATATATCAAACAACCCATAAAATGGAGAGACATAGTGTCCGTGCTTGTTATTGAAATCCACCAAGACACAGCATGATGACTACGAACAATAATCCCTACATACATCGGTAGCACACACCTACAGACCACCTGCTCGTCATCATCATAGCTGTGATATCATGCCAAACTATCACGTGATCACACGTCGGTTGTGTTCAATGAATGAGCAAGAGGTATAACTGCGATAATACTCCCAAGCAAAGAACATATTGAAATTACTTTTTCCTTTTTGGCCTGCATGTCTGTAAACTACTTACATTACTTAGCAGGTATGCAGATCGTTAGCAGTAAACTGAAAACTCTCTCTTCATTCAAATTTCATCGGTCTGAACAGTTCTTGAGCATTGCCATAAGCGACCGGCAGAGTTCAAACCTTAACACCTTGGTACTGAATGTACCATACAACAACACCACAAGAGAACTTTAAGACAGCGAAATCACATGAAAGATGTCTGAAGACCATTTTTCCATATAAAGGATATATAAAAGGAAACCTGAACATTTAAGTTCCCAACACACACAAACACACACAATTATTATTAATAATAATAATTCTACCTTCCATCGTAACTCCAGCCTTGAGTTCATAACTAAGGATCAGGGTGCAGGTTCCCATGATTGGTGATAACCAGTAACAAGCAATCAGCTAGGCTACGTGATCAGATGAGTTCTTTTTTCTTTCTCTCTCTCTTTCCTTTCCTTTTCCCTCTTTCTCTCTGAGACTGGAGGGTTTCCCTCTTCAAGTGGCGGCTGCGGTCCGGGGTCTGTCCAGTGCGCGGAGGATGGCGAGGATTTTTAATAAGACCACCAGTGACGTGCCACCGCTGGCGCAGTAGCGTTTAGTCGATGCTTAATGACAGTTTGCTTCAGCTGTGGTGTCTTGCCACAAATTAAGCCAGACTGCCTGCTGCATTTATTAACGCCAACAAACGGGACTATTTTTTTTACTACTAATATTATAAGCCAATCTTGACCTGAGTCAACCTTCATCAACGATCTCTTTAACCAGCCTGTCGGTTAATAAGTGTTGATCACTCATCTGTCAAACTGTGAAGTACATGCGGGCGTGCGTACTCACGTGTTTGAACATGGAAATATATGGTCCTGCTCCTCTATGTGCGTGCGTGCGTGCATGTGTGTGTATATGTGTATGTGTGTCTGTGTGTGTGTGTGTGGTGCACGCTGACATAGTTGCTCTTTCTCCATCTGATTGGGAACTGTCAATGGTATTAGTATTATCGCTCCTTTTTAAGTTATGGTGAACTTAGTTCCATCATGAGAGATAGGAGATAACTATTTGAGCGATGCTGACATCAATGACTGACCCATCGATACTTTAAGCAAGACGACGATGAAAGCTTAGGATCAATGTCGTCTACAAGTACTGGGAAACGCCTGGGGGAGGGTGGAGTTTGGTGCGAGTCTTATAGTCAACGAAGCTTCCGACCTTCATTTGTTTAGTCATTTAAGTGCATGAACTTCTGCGGTTGATGGCTTTACCGATGGACTAACTGCCAAACATGGCAAACACATCGACCTCGAATCTAATGTGTGTGTTTGAAAATAGAAGGGAGTCCATCGTGTCGCAGCCATGAACAGCCATGTACAGTCCTGTATAGTCGTGTATAGCCATGAACAGCCATGTACAGCTATAGCTCTCTGTCTTCCTATTCAACATGTGTGCGACAGCAGCAGTGGTGGTGGTAATATTGAGGGCCATAATGGTCTTGAATTCAATGAGAGTCAATGTGTTGCTCTGCGACAGTTTGTTGCTAATATTTATTCACGAGTATCACGTGTCAGCACTCTAAAGAGGGCTGAAAAAAGATGGTGCCGAAGGTAGTGATGATGTTTTCCTTTTTTTTATTACGATAGTGTCGGTTTAGTTGATGTCCAGGTAATGTTCAGGTCATGTCCAGATAAAGCTGACCTCGCGTGGGACTCCATGGGGTGCACAGAAAGGATAGCACTTTGTAGCGAGCGGAGGAACTAGATGATGGAATGGTAAATGAAGTTTTTCAGTTTCTATGTGTTGGTCAGCTCCGTCTGCAGATAAAGCAAATTAAAAAATCTCTTAAAACCTTGTGACAATTTAAGTTGGCGAGCATGGCGAAGTGTCACGGTTTAACAACGAAAAGAATGACAACTAGACAACAGCTTTATTCGGTCAAGTCTGCTCAGTCGTGTCAGTCATCTGTCAGTCTTCCTACTGGTACAAAGGCCTTGCATGTATACTTACTTTCATTCACTCTTTCATACAATTAATATGTACAGTGTATACACGGACAGACACGAACAAAGAAATAAAGTCCGATCAAGTGGGTCCAAGCTCTCAATTGATCGGCTTGACAGAGAAGGACAGTCAACATGCAGATAAACAGCTATGAACATCTTTGTTTTCCGCGTGAGACCCAATCCCTACACCCGGCAGACGACATCTGTTGTTAATGAAATGGTCCTCATCACAGCCGGCTGGTCAATCGACGTGTGTCTGTCATTTGCGCTCTGGTCTGTGACCAAGCCCCTCGTCATATTGCAGGTATCAATATTAAATTCTTTATGTAGTGGTCTATAACCCTTTTAATCTCAGGCCTTTTCTTCTTGTTGTTTCGTAATTAATCCCACCACAAATTTTCCCAGGCACCCAGAATCAGATTCTAAAAGCGGTCGGAGATTGGTTGCACTGGGAAATTTATTATCCAGTTTGATCAGTAACGACATATGTTCAACGGGTCTCACACAAATATGATTTTGATGTTTGACTCGTTTAGTCTGGGGAATAGCATCACCAGGTCCCCCCGCTGTACGGTCCTCAGTAGTAGCTGTCTGCAGGTTTGCCCCGGAGGATCCAGTTCTCACACTTTGGCATACCCCACGTCCCTAAAGACTACCCCAGAGACTCGACATCTTATGTGATATAGTACCTAGATGTCTCGAATAAATGTACATGAACACAGACATTTCGGCTTATATAAACTATTAAAGCGCAGATGACACACAGGCTTAACAATTCTGAAGATTACAAAGCTACTACCAGGCATCTGTCATGGAGTTTAGGTGGCACACAGATCATGCCTAAACATTTTAGCCCACGAGGGTGTTAAGCATCGTGAAAGCTAAGCATCATTTACTTGTGTTGTTTTTGTTTGTTTAAAGAAACTAATCTTATGTGTGTAGGTATCTGACACTTCAGCCGTTACTTTGAATCTGCTTATTGCACTAAATGTAAAAGAAACCTAACGATAATGACAAGGCAGGAAGAGAAGAAACTGACTGACTGACAATCTCATTACTTCTTTCGTCTTAATATTAATTCATTTTAAGGCCTCTTTGTGATTAGTCCACGGGCGTGAGCCGCTCCTGACGAGTTGGTGCAGATGATCGATACTCAGGGTGATGTCGGCGAGGACACACACCCGTAACAAGACTGGCGCTCAATATGGCGGCCACGTGGTACGTTCGCGTGTAGCAGGACTACCTACAGGACTACAGCTTTGTCAGGCTGGTAGTCTTTCGGTCCAGGCTAGAGGGTTATACTGTCTTATCAGACATTTTCTGCTTACATATTCATCTGCACAAACCCATGTGCCTTCACACACACACACACACAAACGCACAAACCCCGGCTACAATCGTTCACGTTCACACCAACACGAATCTTCCAATGATCATCACTTTTCTCCCACCTTCATCTCTGGATCGTTCATTAACTCACCTCAGGGAAACGGATAACCGAGTGGTTGGAGAGCGCTGACGTCCGAACTGAGAGCGTGCTGGTTCAATACCCGATTAACGCAGTTAACTTCCCTCAGTCTACCCAGCTGGTGGGACTCGATCCCAGGGCTGGGGAAGGTAAGGCAGCGAGGGAGAGGCGGGCACCGCCCTCGTATACACCTGGGCCCGAGAAAAGTGAAGTTTCTAATTCCCCCCCACCCCAAACGACCTGAAAAGGTAAGGGAATGACCTTTACCTTTATTTATCTCACCTCGTCCACTCATTCACTCACGATTAGAACACTCACGTGCACACGCATGCACTCTCTTACACAGCTTTCGAGAACAATACTATAGCTTTCATAGGAACCTATATTTTGCCAGATTAACGGAGCACATTTTTAAGTTCTGTTCCAGTACTTTAAAACCACTGGATCGTCTTATCTTCAAAACTGTTTTCGGTGGCAAGAATCATGTTGCTGGTGTTATCAGTAGCACGGCGACAGCCACCTGTGAAGGTACGTTAATGTTTACAGACGTTTACAACTGTAAGTACTTCATAATGTTAAGATTGTACAAGTCAATGCATGACTAAGATATAGCTAATATGAAGGAAACTGTAGTACCCACAAGATTTGTTTATCAAAATAACAGCCAGCCCCGCGCTCTTACAATGCCTCTGCTCAAGCTGTCTTGTGTGAGCGTTTGTCAGTTGGCTGAGTGCAAGTAGGTGTCCCATAATACCTTCACACTCTTTTTCAGATGCAACATACGATGTGGCTGTTCCTCTTTTTGACATTATATACCCAAACTGGTTGGACTTTCAAGATCTCTTCCTTTTTATCGCCTACAACTCCTGCATCTGACTTTTGCGTAGCTAAGGAGTTCATTGCAGGTCAAGCCATCATGTCAGGGACGCTGATCGATGGAAAGCAGACCATAAGCAAGGTGAGGACAGTCATCTTAGCTGACTGGGAGACATTAATCAAGTGAAAATATGTTGCAGAATATAAGAAATAAATAGTATTAAGCATCGCAATGACTAAATAGCCCTTTCTTACAGAGGATGACCATGATGGCTTACTCAGCGAAGCTGAAAAAGGTTCAGTTCCGAGACCTGCCATCTGAAAGAATGCCATTTGGAAGAAGAGTGCTCTTTGACTACCCAGCTGTAAGTCAGTTAGCAAGTCTATCGACAATGACCCACAAATGTTTGTGCTACGTCTGTAATTGTATTGAGCACACAAATGCTCCCCCTTCATCATTTTCATCTGTCTTACACTGACAATACTGTCCTCACTCTATTTTATTGCAATACTTACGAAGTCTGTCTTCTGTCTTTCTCATTTCAATGTCTCTCACCATCCCTCTCACGATTCTTGATCACATCATTACAAGTGGCATGTGTGTACTTCATTGTACTGGGCTTGGGGTCACGGCAATCCATAATTAAGGAGAAACAGTCTGCTCTGTGTACAGGAAACTTTGTATACAGTCACTTACCACACCGACATCAACGCCACCTGCACCAAACGGCAGCTTCCTGAACCATTCAAAGAAGAGTGCATGCCAGGTACCGCCAATAAGACGTATGACGTCACTGTAGGACGTGTGTGCCGTTAACCACGGTATAACTGAATGACGTGCTTGGTTACATCACTGACCTGTCGTGTAACGTTTAGCTGCTGTGACTATTGCGCGGTGAGGTCAATGTAGTTGTCGTACAAGTGAAATGTAGTTCTGTCTATATTGTGTTTCCTGGCCATGACGATAGAAGACCTAACCCCAGGATGATCAAAACGTAACCGTCTCTAATGTTACCAGTGACATCAGACTTTTTTCTTCTTTGTGGATGTAGAAAACTCCACAATCGTCTTCTCGGACACCCTGTACGGTGCAGGAGCCTTCACCACGGTCGGCTGGGAAATAACAGGAACGTTTGATGGAGGGGTGCGCTTTCACGTGTCCATGACCAATGAACATCTGCCCATGTTTGAGGAGACGTATGGAGTCTCAAATGGAAGTATGTTCCCACTTTGTACACACACACATAATTCACATCAGCAGGCGAATGCACAGGGATGTGCATGGTTAGTCTTCCTTTAATTCTTCCTTTTTGTCCTAATTCCTCCATCCCGTCCTTCCTTCGCTGTTCGCAGACCGTCAACTGTCACACACAAGTATTTAACTACAGCTTGTAGAAAATAGAAAATTCCCTGCCAGAATCCCAATTCATAATTAATGTTTAATCAATGAGCCGAAATGTATCTTTGCTGGTTAGAGATAAATTTTCAGTGCATATACAGATGAAGTCTCTGTCTCTTTCTATCTCACTCGCGCGCGTACACGCACACACATGCACACACTATATTTCCTTCTTTTCCTCTTATCATTTGTATATACGTAAACTGGAAGATAAATATATGGACTTACACTAGTAACAATAAATAATTATATATCTCGGGTAGCTCACTTGCGCGCGGGCGCACACACACACAGAGGTACATTATTTGTTTCTAAAATCAGCTAATGGGTATTGATCACTATTCGCATACCTCTCTTTAACCTTTAATTAAGAGACTCTGAGAAGAACACTATAACATTATCTTTGTTTGTCTCACAGGGCCCTTCTTTCAGAATGTGTTTTTCTACAACGCGTCTCTGATTAACTTCAAGCCTGACGACTACATCTTCAGGCCTCCCCACAACTGCACCTTCGTCACCTGGTAGTAACACAATGTGTCCTAAGAGGTTAATAACTGCCCCGAGTTCGCATCCTGTGATGCCCACAGAGGGCTGGTGCTGAAAGATAACTAGTGAAGCGCGTGGTTGTGTAAAGTTAGGCGAAGGAGATAAAAGTTTTGCCTGAACATGCTTTTGTTATTGTCCCGCTACAAGTCACTCTCATCCTAGCCGCTCTCGTTTTTCCTTTTTTGTCCTTTTACTCTTCTTTAAATTATCTCTTCCTTTTCTCCAACCACTATGTTATCCGCATCCTCCCTCCTCTCTCACACAGACACACGTCAGCACGTGCACAGCACATGTTTATTTATCAGTTAAGTAACGTGCATCTACTGTGAGTCCTCCGACACCTTCTGTATTTTTCCTCTCTCTGTACCTGAGCATGCGTGTGTAATCCTTACGACTGCGATGACTACCACTACCAAGATCATTTCAGGTGACAGGTTGCCAAAGGCAACATAATTGTTAAAGAAACCGTGACGTGTCATCATCATCATCGTTAGTTTGTCCAAAGTCTACTCGGCAATATTGCCCGAGTTGCGCTCTCAGATAAGTAAAGTGTTATTTTATATAATGTTTGCTGCGAGTTTTCTCAGTCGCCTCAAGATCGTCATTTAGGAATTTCTAACAGAAAGGCAGATATTCTTAGAGAGGGCGGAAGGTGAGATTTACAGATTCTCAGCTGTCACGTCATGGTAGAAAGCATCCTCATCAACAGCGGGTATGTTCCAGAACTTCATTTGGAGTCTGACATGACACAGACGAGGATTTTTGTTCAAGTCCCTGAAGAAGAACTCAAGCCAACAAACGTGAACATCTGTCAAGGGTTGTCCTCTCTCGTCTGCACGCCTTGGAGAATAGCAAGGAAAAACCACTACACTCCTCTCTCAGTGGTAGATCAGTCATTAACAGTGACAGCAGGCATTATAATAAACAGGTAACAGCTTAAAGTCAACTGCTTCCAGTACCTGGAAGCCATCCTGACTAAAGATTAACGCATCGGACTCGCTGCTGAAAGAATTTAGTAATGACTTTCATAGACAATTGGTAATGTTTAGAGGTGAAAGCTCTCAGCTCTTAGCTGGTGCGTGGATCATCATTGCAAGAATGTGTACAACAAAGGGAAATATGCTTCACATGTTTAAAGAAAAATCAATGATGATGATGATGTGAGAGACACTGTAATGTGCAGACCACAGAATGGGCTGTTCTGCTAGTTATGACACTGGTGAGTTGGTCCACTCATGGATACATGTTGAGAAAGTATTTGTCATTTGTTTTCAAAACTTATCAACTTTAGCCTCACTTTATTCCCACACTCTGCACTCACAGAAAAAATTCTTCTGCCAATGAAAACTGACAACCCAGTTTTTTAGTAGTCTTTAATAAGCAGATGTGAACTCAAATCGATCATTGATGCATGAAAATCGTCAAAAGCACATGTTAAAAAAACTCATTAAAGCAGCCATGAACACTTACACAGCAAGACCAAATGACAAAAACTGTCCTCATCTCACACTGAACATATAACAACAGCTAACAATACCTGATTACAAGTTCTTTATGGTAAACCATTGGTAATAATACTGTTAGTGTAAACTCAATTTTGTGTGTCTATCAATTGTTAACAAATACACATGGCACAGACAGTTTATGTGCTACATGTGTTTAACCAACGCAAAATAAATTTTTTAATCTATATAAATATTCAGATTGGAAACATTTTCAGGGGCTTGGCAACATATCAGATGTGATGCTTAAAAAAGATAGGGTCAAATGTGACTTGCACAAGTAAACAAAAATTACAAATAGAAATTATCAGATCTTGTCTCAGAGTTTTCGACATAAAAGATAAAAATTATACATAAAAAGTTTTCTAATATCAATGTAATATACAAATACCTTTGTTCAATAATAACTTGACACAAAATGTGAAGATTAAACACATAGTTCCTCCAGTATTCACACAAACTGACCAAATGGCATTTCCCCTGTACCTGATGGAATGTTCGTTGGTTGATACTGTGTGCAC
This sequence comes from Pomacea maculata, assembly GCA_004794325.1. Lineage (NCBI taxonomy): Eukaryota > Metazoa > Mollusca > Gastropoda > Architaenioglossa > Ampullariidae > Pomacea > Pomacea maculata. Next base: position 98,799 of record SRHC01001952.1, read on the forward strand.
GCATTTTAATAGGATGACTTGAAAATAAATAAAAATAAAACTGTCTTGTAGATGCTTATCTGTTGTCTCAATTACAATCTGTTAAGCTCACAGACAAAAAAAAACCAGAAAACAAACAAAAACAAAAAAACCCCACATGGTTCCACAACTTTTGATGAGGTGGTTTATCACTATTATGAATTTTTAATCCCTCTGTGTGCCACTTAAGTAATGTAGTAATGCTAATATTTGTCAAAACTCGTGTTTACAAAAAAATGTACTCCTTATTTTAGGTTTCACACTTAATGACAACATATGTTAAGCCATATACCATACTACTTACATATAAAACTTGCTTAAGCTTTTCCCTTTCAATAACACTGGAGGTAGCACAAATGTGACATGAAATGTGTATGTGACGCAATTAAAAGAAACTTTCTAGTACTTTACTATGATACACAAAACAGTCAAATGTGTATAAACCAAATTCATGTGGAAATTCTTATCATTTCTTGCAGTTAACGGTTCTTTGATTCTAAACTTATGAAATGAGGGTCTTGGGCAAAGGAAATATTTTTCTTTATTATAACTTTACAGTAGAAGTTAAATGTCTTGCTGTAAACTAACATGAACATCCTTAGAGTTCTATGCAAGCTAGCATGACATATGAGCAAACAGGTGAGAAGGTACATCTCTTAGACAAATTGCGTCCCTCATATTGCTGTACAAGTCTGAGCTCTCATTCTCTCTAAATAGACAAAACACCTTCAATCTGAAACTCACTTGAGCTTGCTGTATGCTTATATTCATGTCACAAGTATAGGTGCCTATTCCAAAAGGCACTGTCATTGCAGCCATCATAAACCACATCACACTTTGAAGAAAGGCCATGACAGGTAAGAGCACATTTCAGTCACAAATATAGAGTAGAAAGCATGCATAAGGAGTTTTCCTGCAAGTCCATATTCCACTGATTATTTCCCAACTGAAAGAGCACCACTAAGGTCTAGCCCAATCACTTTAGTTTTTATAATACACCTGTCTTAGCTGGAAAATACAAGCCTACAGAAATTTTTGTCATGAGTTTCAACTTGCTGGTTTTGTCCCTCAGTTTTCATGATTAGCAAAAGACTGTATAGCCATAGTGCACTAATATTAACTTTTGTTTAACAAACACTTTAACAAAGATGCAACACAATGGGCCAGGTATATAGCTAAATAGCTCATGAAATATAAGCTGTTTTTAGCCATTCAGCTGTCTTCCACACATCTACCCTAGCCAAGATGAATAATCTTCATTTTGCCCTCCCTACCCTTAGTTACAGATCATTTCAAAGCTGGCACACCAAACATGTCCTTTGCCTACAATATTTCTCTTATTCAGGGTGCAATATACAACATTGATTTCAAACAAAGCCATGTGCTTTATGCATTACACAAAAGAAATATATAATCATATTAGTGCCCTTCCTTTTTGCAGGTGTTGTAGAGCTAACCTTTTACCAGACATTTCCAACAGTTTTAAGCAACTTCCAATGGTGCTGAAGTTTTGGGTAAGCTTTGGAATGTTGGGAAAAAAACCCTAAATGTTCTGGAAAAGATATCAAGAGACATAAAATTATAAGATGACTGTTTGAAAAATGACCCTACCATCATAACTGGAGCTATCTGCTATTATCCAACATATTCCTTATATAAAGCCATGTAGAAATGTACTTACAACCACATTTGAATAACACATCCAAGTAAAATTTTTACACGTCAAAGATGCCTGTACACTCTCTCATGACCACACCATAAAGTTATCTTTCCAGCTGCAGTCTTAGTACCATTCACAAAACCTCACGAATAGCATCAGGGTTTCCTAGGCACATGATCAGTTTTAAATGTGCTGATGATACATGACCATAAAATACTTTAGTCTGTCCAAACAGGCTTTTGTGCTGATTGGTTACAGCTCTATACTGATAGGTTCTCCACTGATGCTGTTCACAAGGTCTGGCAAGGTTGGTACTAACTGTACCAAAATAACGAAACGATGAGACACTATATGAATATTCTTAAATAAATTCCTGTTAAGTAGGCTGTGCATTAATAAATTTATTCTCTCACAGAAAGAGAGAAAGTGAGAAACAGAAAAGACAATAATGATGAACCAAAATAACAAGAAAATTACATTTACATTTGTTCTGACTCATAATACTACATTCTTTCCCATCAAAAAGCTATTTTCTCACAAGCTCTGATCTGCAACAGCAGCCTTTCCAATCAATGCAGGCATTAAATGTGTGCTCAAGAATTTAGAAATTCAGGTTGTGCTATGTCAGCCTACAACGTGAATGTCATCAACACACACATCCACACATATGTACATGTTCTGACAGGAAGTTCGGATGCAGCCATGTTTTTTTCCTTCCCTGTTGAAACTGGAGAAATGAAACACAAACCACTCGAGAAACCGTTAAATATAGATCATACATCCCATTTTAAATGATCAAAATAATTTATGAAACTTAAAATTACAGCCCACTTTACAATAAGCAAGATCTCTCACAAATTGAGCACTTATTAATATTTTTTAAGTAATGCTCTGTTACCATTATTAATCCTTATTCTCCTCTTATAAGCATATTTTGGTTCTGAGGATATTATCATGGAGAGCTCTTTAAGTGACATCCATAATGGGTAGCTGGTTTCATCTCAATAACCATCATTATTCACTTAAAATAACATGCAAATAAAAGGAGGATAATAAGTTAATTATAATTTATGGCATGATTTACCAGCATCAAATAAGTTTACACCACTGGGAAGCATACTCTGAAGATGATTCACCAGGCAACATGTAAATGCATTTGCTAAAGTAGCATGGGATTTTCAGTAGTTATGGAATTTTTGAATTATAGTTTTTTCCTGTGATCAATCCTCTTCTTCCCCTCAAAGCAAAACACACCAGGAGAATTGTGGCTCATCTACCGGGATACAGCTGCTACTAAACTTCAGTGTCTTGCACCATGTGCCAGCAAACCTCGCAGTACACACAAACTTTCAAAGCTTTAATTGTTTTACTGCACCTTGTTAAATTCCTGACACCCTGGGGCAAAACCACAAAAGTTCTTAAATCTGTGGTTGATGAATATTACACAGAGTTCAACACTTGGTTCCTTGAAACAAAGGTCATGTTTTTTCTATGTACATATTACATTATTGCACACAAAAACACAAGGTGAGGAAAGTTGATACACATTATGCTGAAGGCAGTCCAACAATGATCTTTACAGCAGAACTATGCAAAGCAGAAGAGATGCACTTGTTCAGAAATTGCAGTGGTCACCAAGTGCAAAGTAGATGTTTATGTCTCTTGATGTTAAACCAGAAGTATTCTAGCCAAGGCTTCGCTTTCTGCTTCAATTAACACTTACTTGAACACTTTTTGCTCAATATGTTTATTCAAAAACCATAAAGCTGTCCTTCCTCTGGATATAATAATGAATTTTTAGATGGCATGAAGGGGAAAAAATGGCTGAAGGGCAACAAAACATGAGGCACACTATTCTCACACATATGAAGGAATGTATGCCTCACGATCACACCATTTGCCCGTTTCTGCAGGTTCCATTTGTGATCATCGCAGTCTTAGATGATCCATCATCTTGATTCGAAACACGCTGATGAACACCCTTGTGTTTCTGGCAAACGCAACAGCGGATGTAGATGGAAACGAAAACCACAGCCACAATCAAAATGACTGCTACAGTAATAATAATCAGCAATAAATGAGATGAGGACTCCACTGGGCTTGGCGTGCTTTTGCCAACCACAGGCAGGGTGTCAGCACCTGTAGAACAGGAAATCATACAGTTAAGAAAACGGCAGCAGTCCGGGACAATCAACTGTAACTCACTCAAGCTGTACATCATATAGGTGACAAATAATGTGCATTTAATACACACAAGTATCAAATAAAGGATGAAATGTGTGTGTGTTGGAAGTGGTGGTGGATGAATTCTGATTCAAAAGATTTTTTTTTTTGAAAAAAAGCAAGCAGGAAAACATGAATATGGCATTTTGATTCTTTAATTTTAACACTTCTTATCCACTTGAAACTTTATAAACGCTACATATATATATTGCACTTTCACGCTATTCTTCTGCTACCTTTTGAGGTAACACAGACGTACATGCCAGAGGGATTAAGTATTTTTTAAATTATTTATAACAATTATTACCAAACACAGCTTTGACAGCTATGTTAAATTTCCTGGAAAAGCATATGATCATATATATCACCAGCTTTCAATGACTCTGAACACAAGAAGTTTTATTCTTAACATTCTGGGCTAATTAAACATTTCTGTTGAGCTTATGATCCAGTTATATTTCAGTCAAAGCGTGTTGGCGATGTTAATGACCTTGACATTTCAGGCCCAGTGATCTTATTTAATCTTTCATCTTTTAAAGCATAACTGATACAAAATATGGATATGTCTGACAGCCAAGATTACTTGTACTTTAAAGTAAACTTGTTGGTAACATTTCTTCAACACCAGCAGCATCCCGAAACAATGTCAAAGAAACACCACAAGACTGAAAACACTACAACATACTGTGTAACAATGAAAAACATTGCAGCATGCTTATTGAGAACTGTTATATGTTACAAAACAAGGCCAAGAGGTTTTCATAATTCATGAAGCTATTGAACCAGCACTGCTGTTAAAAGAAATCTTGTATGTTAATGATCCTTAAACTTTGTACTCACCTCCTATGTGATCCATAACAAAAACAGAGAAGATATTTGGTTTCTCTGTTTCATTCTGCACACCACCATTTTTATTTCGATAGAGCTCCAGCCTCAGGCTTGTTCCATTTGAGCACCATCTCTCTGGTTGTGTCTTTTCACATGAATATTCCTGTAATTTTAAGGTTACATATTGGAATTAAAATGGGCTGGTTTACCTCATCCTATAGCACCTGACTGAAAAGAACATTTCCTCGAACAAATCTTTTGCGAAACAGGGAAAGCTAAAAAATTTTAATACTCAGTGAAAATCAGTCACAAGACACATGTTAACAACAACAACAACCAGCCACAGAAAACATGGTTATCATACTGAAAGAGACCTAGATAAGAATTCAAGAGAATGCTATTAAATCAGAGATAAAGTGTAGTTGCAGCATGAAAGCCTTATACCACAAATAATACAACAAAAATCTTCCAAAGCTATTCCCGCATCCCAACCCTAGGGTGACTTCATTTTATAGTACTGTAGTTAATGTGCTTGACTTTAGAACCAACGGTTGTTGATCTGAGCCAGTGACTGGAGACTCCTACCCTCTCTGCAGAGATAGACTTTTGAGTTATTAGGGGAGATAACAAGTGGCAGTAAGGATTGTATTCCATCTTCCACACCATGCCCTACACCAGTGGCTCTCAAAGTGTGGTCCGTGGACCACTAGTGGTCCATGGGCATAAGTCAGGTGGTCCGCGGCTGACAGTTAGCAAAGTGATGTGATGCATTCCTTGCATTAACATTTTAATTACAAAGAAGGAGGTATGTAGTTTTATGTTAACATTTTACTTTACTACTGTCATAAAAGGAACTTTAGTTTTGAAATGTAATGAAACAAATGCGGCAATTTAAATTTGAAATTCATGGTAAAGAGTGATTTTTAGGCCTTGGTGGTCTGCCATATATTTTACTTAAGTAAAGTGGTCCGCGGTCTGAAATACTTTGAGAACCACTGCCCTACACAGTGAATCACTTACATTTCAGTACTCTTAGTGGGACTACAGAATCTTAACATTGTCATCTTATTTTATCCCTAACCTAATATACTAACATAAAATAGTCAACATAGATGGCTGATGTGTTTACTGTTACTAATTTTGACAAGAAACTGCATTCTGATAGTGTGTTTGTATCCAAAAGTAGCATTCCTGCAGACATGGCTACCCAAGCCAAAATAAAGAGTACTTTCAAACAGGAAAAATGGTGTTTTCAACATCACAAAGAGTATTTTTAGGTTGCAATGTTATACATAACTCAGCCAAAAATCATATATTCGTTAGCCATGTTTCAGTTTCATGGATTAAATATATCCCCTATATCCACTTTGAGGCTAAATTTAAATGATATAGGGGCCAAACAGAGAAGCTTAAAAACACATTTTTGTGGTACACCATCATGCATTTTTTACTTTAAAAAGCATACTAGCCACCCCAAAACCACAGGAAATACATCAAAATCATGCTTAAAACCAGGTGTATAATTGTTATATAAGTGCAAGAGTCTGGCTTTTACACTGCATGATGCTGTTAACCTTTAGTTTACATATTATTAAAATTCCTCGCATTTACTACATGGTTTAATACATTCATTGCTAACCTCACCCATCAGCCGGTTGCACTAAATTCTTGAGAGGAACTTACCAACTTGTCTTTAGTCTGGTCCAGCTGTTGACTGAGAACAGTCAGTTTGTATGGCCAGTTGCTGCACTGACTACTGTCAACTCCAGACTGAAAGATAAGGCACACAGTCCTGTTCTCCTCAAGACCCACATAGTCAAAGGTCAGTGTACAATGAAACAATGTTTTGTGATTATTTGGGTTGATGTTGGAGACAGTCACCTGGCTGGAATCAAGCTGGAACTTGCTTCCACAGTTGGGCATAGTATCCATGAAGACTGCACAAAGTAAAATATAGGTCAGCTGAGTTATCTATTAAAATGTCTTTTAATTTCCCTCTAGGGCAGACCTGGGCAAACGCCGGCCCGCGGGCCGGATCCGGCCCGCCTCCTGTCTCTGACCGGCCCGCCCGCTGGCCTGCCCGCCCGTAAATATACTATATATACAGTATTGGGAAAAACTGAGTAAACTATATTAGTCCGGCCCTCTAGTCCATCCCAGTTTCTTATCCAGCCCCTTGGGAAAATTAATTGCCCACCCCTGCTCTAGGGAATGCAAATTGCAGCAAACCATTCAAAATTTTTTTAAATATATTGCAATAGCTGAAGATAATTGGAAATTCCAATCTACAAGAGAAATCCCATCTGCACAGACTGTACTAATGATAAGACAAGTAACTATGAACAAAACTATATTAAAATAAATAAAAACTCCTTCCACTGCAAAAATCCAACTAGTATTGACTCTATCTCATTTCAAAATAGAAGACTTTGAATTATCTGCCCAAAAAACAAGCTGATGTGTTAAAAACCACCACTAAAGGGGAAACACTACGTGACTTTCCAGCTACAAAACTCATCACATTTATTTCTCTTGCCCTGCGTAGCCTGAATGTATCCTCTGCCAATAGCTCCCTGATATCAAATTTAAGCTGGAAATAATATTTAAGACAAAGAAGTTAAAAAAAAAACTATAAACTAATCCACATCACAAATACTGACCTTGTCTATTTTTGTTGCGTATGTCGTATACCTCAAAATCAACTTCGACTGTCTTCATAGACGGTTTTAAACCATGTTTTGCAACACCAAGAGTGAAATATCGTCCAGTTGTACACCACTCAACTGATGTCAATCTATGATCACAGTCAATTGTCTGCAACAAATAAGATCATTATAACACTCCATGTTGTAGGTTTTCTTTGAGTGTCTTATTCTTTAACTTAAAGAATAGTAAAAAGCTTGTGAATGTGACTTTATGACCTTGTATACAGAAGTATATGCATGAACAAAAGATGTGCTTTGTATGATGCTATCTCTTTCTTCTTAAAACAAATTCTAAAAAATGGTTGAAAGTAACCTACAAATTACACAGATTTGTGCTTGCCATTTTGGTATCTTTTGTTGAAAATCTTTGTTCTGATGACCAGACATGGCTATTCTCTACAGCGGACTGGGATAGTATGAGAGCTGTATATTTTTAAAGAATCTTTTTTTTTTATTATTATTTAGAAAGCCACCATTCTTGCACAAGTTGAACTGAAAACATTATAATATCTTATAGCTGTGATACAAGAACAAACATTTTCCAAGCACTACAACAAAGGAAATGAGCAAATCCTTGCCTTACCACATTGGGATTTTCGACATCATCAACCCCTGCCCAACCATCAAAGAGTTCCAAGCGTACTTCACAAGGCTGTATCTTGAAATGTTTTTGCATCAAGCAAAGACGGCCATCTTTCCTTTGAGACCGAAACACTATTCTGCATTCCCGAAAAACATCGGTGTTGGTGTTGGGGCTAACATCATCTTTTATAGAAATTATTGTGCTTTCTCCAACATCTTTGTAGGGAAGAGTGTCAACATCAGTGTCAGCTGGTCCACAGTGGGCATGGGAATTCAAGAACACTGAAAATAAGACAAATATCCAATAGTTACTTGCTTGCCTGCCATTTTTTCTCATGTGTCCATCTGACCAGGTCCTCTAGAAACCCAGCACAAACTTTATCAAACTTAATCAGAACTAGAGTTCATAGAAGTGTGACTTAAGAAAAAAAAAAGGGGGGGGGGGTAATATTTAAAAAAAATAAAAACTTGATCACATTTTACAGATCTACTTTTAAGTAGACATCCATTAGCAACATAAAGATGATGTATTACTGATGTACACATGGCAATATATATATATGTAATGGTTTTAAAAAATATTCACTTACTTTCATCTGCAAATTTCATAATAATAATGATAGATCTACAACAACAACAAAAAAATCCTGCAAAAGGCTCCATTCAGAAGATATTCTTTCCTATTTGAGAAATTCTCATAGTTTTGGCTGTAGCTGCTAGGCCCACTATTTCTTAAAACCATATAAAACTGCTGCAGTTTTGTATAAAAATACTGCATGTTGCATGAGTTAATATCTTATAATATTTTACATAGATTTTATGCACACTACCTTCCAACCAAAACACTGGAAACATACATTGGTATGTCAGTTTTGGTACTATTACACTTATAATTTTGTTGTGTTCATAACCTTTTCAGTATGAACAAATGGCGTATATACATGAAGCTAATACTACATCTGGATTTTCATACTGTGCCTAAACTACATGATCTGAATATTACTACCTCTAAAAATGCCACACCTATGTGCAGATGCATGAGTCACAGATATTCATAAATCGTTGGCATAAAAATGTTTGAGAAAGCTGCACATGTGAGTGACAGGCAGAGAAAACTCACTCTCATAATTTGAGGCTACACAGGTGAGACACATAAAGAAGCACAAAAGGCCAAGACACTTGTTGGTCTTGCGTGACATCTTCCTTGGTTGCAGTGTGATCACTGTAAGAAACAAACTTTAGCTAAAACAAGAACATACACATGTTCAAGTGAAAGAATTAAGTGACACAGAAGTAGATACATAAATTCTGTATTCTAGATTCTGCTTATTGAACATGTTGATACGGACCTAATGTCAATATATCAATATCTGTAACTTAGATTTTATCATTTATCAATTTATTAACTAGCTGTGCCTTTATCATTTATATGCTTTAAGTAAGCAAGCTCTGAGTTTATTCTAACTTCATGCTAACAAAATACAAAGTCGTTTCTCTTTTCCCTCATTTACCCATTCTCTAATTACACATCTGAACACAACACAGTCATATTATTAGAGGAAATTAAGAAACTATACATCTATTAACTACACAACAGTTGACAAAGGCCATGGGTTCACCAAGGGTCTTTATTTCCTAACCAAAAGATCACTTTAAAAAAATAATCATCAATTTTCTAGATCCTCCCCTATCTCAGCAGAATTGTGTCTACACGTGAAACATTTCACTATGCATCAGTTTCCTCATGCAGAAACTTTCAATACCTCATATTGTGAAACTGACAGGAAAGAAAGCAAAAACACAGAAATGGAGAAGAAAGCAAATGGAACAGGAAGTACTTCAAAATATGTTAGCACTGGACTTTATTTGTGTAAGAGATGAAGAAGCACACTGCATATTAAATAAAGCAAAAGTCACAAAATGTATTAAAAAATATGACAGAGAGAAAATCCATATACAACTACACAGTAATTTCACACAAAACCTCATGTAAATTTCTCATTCAATTCTTTCTTTTATCTACGTGCTGAATGTACTTATGCCAACCCCTGCACTTCCACATTTGCAACAGCAGAAACATAAGAATTGTGCAAACATTTATTGTATGAAGGCCTCATCCTGTGGGAGGGAAGTGGGAACTGGATCCATGCAATTAAGCATATTTATGAACAAATGTGATATGATTTTGATCTCTTTATGTGCAAGAATGTTTGTAGGTGTGAATTTCTTGAATAAAAGGGAGATAATCCATCCAGATTTTGGGAAACAGTATCTTGCACTGAATTTAAAATCAACTCAATCACTTATACCAAAAAAGGAAAAAAAAGGAAATCCAAACCTATCCTAGGTGACTTAACAACAAACCCAGTGATAATGGAATGGACAATAATGAGTGGATGATGGCATTCACTTATCCAATTTATTTAAGCTGTTTGAATTCACTCACAATAAAACTTTAAAACCAGCCTCTTTCTTGAAAGCAGCTTACCTTGATGCTCTCTAATGACACCAGTAGACACATCAGCTGTGTTACTTATTATTTTTGTAGTTTGTCTGTGTTAGAATGTTACTTACTGCTGATTTCTAGTGTTGTTGTACTTGATAAATTAAATTTAAATCAAATTAACCTAGGCTGAATAAAAAAAGTGAAAACTTCACATTTTGGCAGACAGGCCATACTTTACCCACCCCTGCACTAGACCTATTAAAACCACCTCAAGATGAATATTACTTTGGCCTATATTTCCAAGGGCAATCAATTTCAATAGAAGAGGATCTGAACTTATGACTCAGTCTGTTCCAGCTAGTTCATATGAACAATGCATTAAATTTAATATGGCAACGGAATCAGGATATCCTGACCCTGTATCACTTCTGAAGTCTTGTATTACAATTAGATTGTCAGCCTGACTAGACCACAAGTCCTATGTAAAATAAGTATGACTATTATAAAATTTTTCTGCAACAACTTAGAAAAGAAATTTATAAATTCATTCATAAATTGGTTTTATTTTGAATTGCAGAAAATATTTATAGTTCACACTCTTTTAAACAAGTACCACAATTTACAGTCACGACTAATAGTTAAGCCATATTTCAAAGGAACCAATTTTATCAGAAAACCTTCGAATGTCCGAAGAAACGAATTTACTTTTTCATTTAAGGCTTATGTCTCCTCAGGATTCAGCACATTAGCTTTTGAACAAGCTTTTGTTATTACTTTTTAGAGTGCTCACAAATGCACAGAACATTTAGGTCAGGATCCAGTTAGTACTGTTTCCAGCCATCAGATGAACTGACAGTGCTATACACAGGCAAATACTAGACATTCAGAGCAAGTTAATAATATACCATTTGATAATATTAAAAAACATGACCAAAAACAACTTTATAATGGAAACATATTCTACCCTCTTTCCCACCCATTCCATGTGCATCATAAAAACAGTTGAATAATTTGTTGAATTCAGCAGATAGAAAATATGATTTTAAAAAATCCTTAACGATTAGGTCAGAATCAGTGGGTAAAATTGAGAAGCGTGAAAAAAAAAAAAAGATTACGAAAGAATAGGCAAGGGAGCAAAATTTGTAAAACCCAAACCATTATGTTAATCATAGCAACCAATAATGCAGGAAAACACAGGCTTGTCAGTATCCCTATTACTTATTTAATATTATAAATAATTAGCACTTGTATGAAAGAGTGATGTTATCCTAGGTGGCACAAGAACTATAGGACTTCTGTACTAAATGCTCACTGGTGCAAAAGCAAGGTTTTGAAAGCATGAGCACTAAAAGAATGTCATTAGTGTTCACTAGACTTTCCCTTTTTAATAGCTATATATATACCCTATATATCTTTCTAGGCAAAGAAATGTGTTCACAGATTAAGACTTATTCTTATAATTATGACACAGCTTTAAGATCTTGCTGACCAATGCTTTTGGCAAGCACAAAGTTATTCACTACTTGTGCTAGGTGTTCAAAAACATGTACACACGAATGAAGTTAGAACACTCAAGAAATTATCAAGAGTAATAATATTTGTGAAAAATGTTGTTACGTTAGCTTTTGGGTTAACTAATGCTGCACCAAGTCAGGGTGCACATTCAGCTGATTAAACTGTCTAGGTTAAAACATTCTTAATAATGTCAGAACATACGGAATAAATGCATGCCCTTCACACCTATGTTCAGTTTCCTGGAAAGTGTTATCATTTGTATATGCAATGCAAAAAATGTGTACACATATCTAATAATCTTGAACAGGACATTTTATGACCATATAAAAACAACAATTAAAAATGCTTAGCTTAAAAACCTGGTAATTCTTTCTTTAGCACAAACACAACTAATTTACAATTATAAACTGAGAAATTCTGAGATGCCAGATTTTTCTTTTAGTCCATGGTATTTTAGCTTATGATTCAAAAAGTTTTCAGTAAAGTGTATGCTACTTACCAGAGGTTTACAATTTGTAAAAGGTAGATTACTTTTTATTATTTATAACACTTACAATATTAAGCTAATTGAATAGAATACTTTCGGACAATATAAATTTTATAATAACCGGTAAAATCAATTATTATAAACAGCACAAGCAAGTAGATTTGTTCAATTCACCTCACATGAACGATTTTTCCCCTTCAAAATATCTAAACGGATGAACAAGTCATATAATGCTGGGAAAAGCTCATGACACGTACTTAGTCATCAGATTTATTCTTATTGACATCAAATCTCTCAAGCTTTGCCGAAACGATGATTTCCTACTTCCTTGAGTCATAAGTTTGCCTCACCCTCGGTCCTCCAGAATGAACAAATCTGACTGATTATTGCAAGTATGATAATCTTTTCCCTTCTCTTAAAAGAGAACCGGCATGGCATCGACAAGATATGCCTTAGCTTTCTTTTTCTAATTATTCCTTGTGTTGATTACTCATCCAAGCACATGTTGCACTAATATTAAATCAGCTTCCATTCTACTGTTCCAGTGTATAGCTTTCACTTACCATGACCTCAGAATTGCAGACTTAATCAATCAGGCAAGGACTGAAATCACAATACGCATGACGTAACTGCAAGTAGACAAGTAGACAACCGAAAACCACAATCTACCGGAAATGAAGATGACCGGGTCACGCAATTACAATTGAAGTTCAAATTCATTCAGTGTCCATATTGTCAGTAGACGCCAAGAAACATGTGTTGAAATTCTATCTGTTGAGTTTCAGTCTTTGTGTTGATAATATCTTTAGTTCGACAAGACGAGTTCACAAGAAAACGCGTAATATCTTTCAGCTTGCACTCGATCAGTCCAGTGACCTGCACATCGCGAGTGTAGTGTGAGAGGGGACTGCACTCGTACTCCACCGGAAGTGCTGGCGAGCGGGCGCGTGCAAACCGCGAAGCTGTGAGTCGAGCGTGAGAACGTTGTTTACAAAGCGAATTTCATCACTACAAAATAATGTCACAGTTGCAGAAGCCCGTGCAGGTATTTCCTTTATAAATTCGAATAAGGAATATTATCAGTGTATATGAAAAAGTGATAGTTGTTCCAACCCAGAACTAAAGCTGTTCCACTGATGAACTGAAATATTATATTTTACAACGGATATGATGCGCATCAAATATCTGCTGCTCAGGTTTGCGCGTTTGTCTTGAAAGAAGTTTGTAATAGTTATCGCAGTTTTATTTTGTCATAAAATATTTGGTTTTAAGAGCATACGTCGTTTTTATTTATAGCCATGTTCGATTAAGTGCATACTTGATGTATACTTGATGTACACTTGAACCCCATTGTTGGAAAAGCGTCTACGCAGTCAATGAGTAACTCAGCTGATTGTTTTCAGCAAACGCAAGCCCCTGGAGACAAAGAAAAAGAGAAAAAAAAGAAGGAAAGTATACTTGATCTTGCAAAGTACCTAGACAAACAGATTCGAGTCAAGTTCAGTGGTGGTCGTGAGGGTAGGTAAATTTGGTCTATCCCTATATGTGCTTCTAATTTAAGGTGCATTAAATTACATTCAGCTCCAGTCTAGAGGTAGTTGGTCAGCAAATCAACTACTTCACATGACAACTGAATTAAAAAAAAATTAAAAACAAACCCAAGTCTCAAAATAGCAAAATAAATTAAGAATAGTCAATAAGAAATTAAAAAAAGCAGGAGTGGGAGAGGAAATATGAAGAAAGTTGATTATTTTAAAAGTTTTCTGGGATTTTCCAGCAATCATTGTCATCTTTGCCACAATCTAATAAGCAAAGGATCTGACAGTTTTGAAATTGGGCAAATGATCTTGAATGTCATTGTGGTAGAAGGTGTTAGAAAATCAAGTTAACTAGGCCAGCAGGATTGATTGTTTCTGTGAGTATATTTTGACAAAGTCTAGAGTATTTTATTACATGCATTGTTATGTCTAGAATCATTCTAGTGATATATGTATATAGGATCATGAGCCACAAAAACTTGCTATTTATGTTGTGACATTATGCAATGCTAGTGAATTGCTGCCATATTATTATCTTCCAGTTCCACTATCTTCTCACTTTTTTTTTTTTTTTTAAGATAACTTATACAAATACAGTGTACTTAGCTTAATTTAATCTTTCAAATGTGCTCTAAAAGCACACCTCTTCCTTGAGCATTAGTCCGAACGACAGTCCACAGACTGCTATTTCTTTTGCAACACCCTCCCTTCCTCCGCTTTGCTGTTTATTGCTATTTCCCTACTTGTCTTCTTCAGCTGAATCACAACACTCATAGTTCTTGTTACCTGGTTCCTCTTTGCATTTTCTGTATTTGTCTTATATTAATCATCAATACTGTTGTTCATCCTTCTGCTCTTTAGCGTGTTGTCAGTTGTCTCATTCTTGCTTCAAGCACTAAGAGCATACTTCTTATGAGTGTGAGTATGTGCTATAAAAATCCTGCATTTATTATTAATTTTGTAGGTCACGATTTTTTTAAATCCTTCACTCCTCATCAGACTTCTGCATTTTATTTCTACCTCACACAAAGCCAGTCACATATGGACAATGGATGTTCTCCCTCTGTGCTGTTATGCAGTGGAACTCTCCTCCACATCACATTCGCCACTCTGACTCAAAGGCTACTTTCAAACATTCTCCGAAAACATATGTGTTCACCAAGTTCTATCTCTGAATTACTATTCTTAACTCCTTTGTAATACTGTCTTTCATATTAATCATCATGTAACAACTCCATCTTACGCTGTTTATAGCCCCTATATCCATTCATACCTTTATCCATTGCTTTACATTCTACTCTTGTACTTCATCCTTATGTTGTTTCGTATACCTGTACGTATCTCACTGTCCACAGACTGTTATCTAATGTTCATTTACTGATCTGCACAGAGAGTGCAATCTATCAGTACTGCGTATTACAAGTACACATTGTTATTAAAACCCTTATACACACAAAGGAGCAAGAATGTTATTAATAGAAACAGAACAAAATTATTGCATGGTGTTTCAAAAAGCAGTGGAGAATGATTAAATATAAACAGTACAGCTTTGAAGGGCATACAGATTAAGCATGGTTGAAAT
The DNA here is from genome assembly GCA_004794325.1 of Pomacea maculata. NCBI lineage: Eukaryota > Metazoa > Mollusca > Gastropoda > Architaenioglossa > Ampullariidae > Pomacea > Pomacea maculata. The sequence goes on from SRHC01001952.1 coordinate 114,383, forward strand.
CACTGATGGGGTTGATGTCATGGGTAATTGGAAATAATTTAAAATGGTTGAGATTTATCATTAATATACAATTTAATATAAAATCATTATGTTGCTTCGTTTCTTATTGACAGCCACGGGTACTTTGAAGGGCTTTGATCCACTACTCAATCTAGTGCTTGATGGAACAACAGAATTTCTGAGAGGTGAGACCTAGTGATAAGATATTTTTGTCTACTAAAACTTAAGATTTTTCACCATATTGCTCTGCAGAAATTGTAGAAATTGATTTTATATTGTGATCTTGTGATCAGTGATCTTGCATTTATGAAAAAATGATGCTTGGATTTCCAAAATCTTGATAAGAGGAAATGAGGTTTGGATTTCCAAAATCTTAATGAGAACTGTGATATTTAATGGCTTACCTTGCAAATAGGATAGAGTTGTATGCCTAGATTTTGGCCTACAGCCTCTTATGATAAAAGCTGTAAAAGTAAACTTGCACTTGAGTTAAAACCCCTTTATAGCCAGCCAGCTTTGCTGCAGGCTAGCCAGTGACGATACTTGGCAATGCAGCCAAAGTGATGCAGATGTCTGCACAAGGAATATTATTGATCAGATTAAATACTCTGATAGTTGTTAAATACTAAATAAATCTCCCACTTTTGGTACTAGATTAGTGTGCAAGAAGGAAGTGCTTAGCAGATTTTATAATTAGTGTGTGATAGAGGTAGTCCTAAAACAGATGTTTTTGTAACACTTTGAAATTAGGCAGGCTAATCAGGATACCCATTTTAGATGTAGAATAAAGTCTTTTGATATTACAGTTTAGGGGAGAAGTGTTCTCATTTGCATCCAATTACTGATGAGGCATAAAGAGTGTTATTATTATCACTATTATTGCCAGGTAATGATCCATGTAATGCAAGCAAGTATGTAAAAACTAGTGTGTAATATCAAGTGTACACATTGAAGTTATTGACTATACTGTATACACATACAGCTTCCCAGGAAGAGATTGTGGATGGCTAATCTTTTTCTAGTTAAGTGGTACTCATGCTTGTTTTGGGTGTTCTCTGGTGTAGATTAGTTTCACTTTTTTCCAAGAAACCATGACAGCTCATCACAGACAGCACAAATTTGAAATTGCAGTTGTACATAGTGTATTATTATTTCTGTCCGTTGTTGCATCATCATATTGTGACGTGCAGTTATCTTCTGCAGCTTAATAAACTATTCTTGTGACAGGGGTGCCATAAAGACTGTAACTTGTCATCTTTTTGTTAGCAAATAAAGCTCCTAGGAAAAGTAAGCATTATCAAAATTCACTCAAGCTGACCCTAAAATGTTTCTAGTGCAGACAGGTTTTATTTGAAACACTGCCATAGAGGTCTTTAGTCCATATCTGTGTAGATAATTATGCAATAATTATTTAATTATTATTGCAGATCCTGATGACCCACTGAAGCTGACAGAAGACACGCGACACCTGGGGCTAGTTGTGTGCCGAGGAACAGCAGTTGTCCTCATTTGTCCTGCAGATGGCATGGAGGCTATTGCAAACCCTTTTGTTCAGCAAGAGGCCTGAATATTTTGCAAGAATTCTTTTCTGGGAATAAATGTATGGAGTGTGTTTTATGCTTGTTGCAGCACCAGTTGATGCTGGAAAAATTATGATTCATATACTTTAATGGGATATTCACCTAGTACACCCTGTCTTCTGTTACCAAGCGCCATAGTAAGATGAGAGTAAAATGTGTATATGTTGTTGAAAAAAGGGTGTCTGGTTATGACTAGCTTGTATAAATAAAATGGAGGAATATGCAAACAGTACAAACCTCCATGGGTGAGATTTGGTTTAAGATTTTTTAATCACTTTAAATGTTTTAAGCTTTAGATTGCACCTTCTGCTTTATGCTGCAATCTACCTAGTGGTCATTTTTATTATTTCAAGATCTTTTGAAATGATCTAGAGAGATATGACAGTTATTTGAGTAAAGAGAATACCAATTTAAAAATTACCATGTTGCTCAAGAGACAATGTTGACAAACATTCAAGTCGGCTTCTCTGTTTAATATACAAAACAGGTCACTGTAGCTTCCTCCTTAAGAGTCCATGGCCTTAGATTAATGAAATGTGTGCCATGCCTTGTAGTGTGTAAGCATGTATATGTGTGTGTGTCTAGTGAGAGGTGCACATTGTGGAGTCTGTTAAGGTGCATATTGTTGTATACTATACTGTCAAACACTATTGTAAACATGAAAATTCAGCTGACAGATAAACAGAACAATGTCAAAAAATTTTCAGGGTAAGTGCATTTTTGGCTTTTTTTAAAGAAGTATTCTACACAAAGAAAATTGAACCAGGTTTAAGTAGGCATTATCATGACAGCTATGCTCATGTGCATAGTAGCCTTTACATTTTGACACCTTTCTAAGTGCCAGCTAAGAATTTGGAACCTATATATTGGTGTAGATTCTAAAAATTAATAGACAGTTAAACCAAGTCTCTAATGTCCAGCCTTTTTCAGAGTGAGGGAAAAGGTGAAGAATGTGAGGCATGTATGTGGCGCCATCTTCACTAGTGTCAGGTCTTGTTTCTCTAAACCTGGCCAGGTATGGGTTCTGGATAGTTGATATCCAACATACCAAAGATGGTTGGCTACTTTGACTGCATGGAAGAAACTCTGTCACTTGCTTCTACTACAAATAAATGCAGAATATACAACATCTACTTCGTGGACTATAATTTGTGCTAAACACTGCTACAGTACTGTTTAATGAGCATTTGACAATGACCAATTTTATTTGTCCCAGTGGGCAATTTGAACATGGAAAGGTGCTGTAGTCACAAAAGTAAAAGTTAGAAATAAAAATAGAAATAAAGTTTGTTGCAAGGTGCAGCGTTAAAAGATGTCAAAAGTAAAAGAGATGAGCAAATGAAAAGAAAAATATTATGGGCAAGTGACAATTTTGTGTGTGTATAAAAAAACCAAACAACTTACAAGTCCACCTCATTTAAGATATGTTGACCATCTAATATTGCTTTTAAGAAACTTGTACATTTGCTGTACGTCTGTAGAATCTCTTACAGCACCAAAACAGTCTTACATAATCAACCTTTTCTGATTTTGTTTTTTAATGCCTTGCTTGAATACAGCAATGCTGCCAATAGTCTTCTATCAGGGCAAGGTAATTTAGATTTTGTGCATCTCTCTCTCATGTTCCTAATCGCCCCCCAGTGGAGCATAGGGTTGCAACTACACCCCACCATTGGACCCGGTTCTTGACGTCCCTTTCCAGTTGGTACCTGTCATGCCAGCTGCCAGATTTTGTGCATATGTACTGTATGTTTTGTTAAGCCTTCCACTTGGAAACTACAACAGGCTTGTGTTCATTTTCATACATATTAAACAGATCACTATAGTTGCATGACTGCAGTAGTACTTCTACCCTGATACCATATGTTGAATGACATTAATAAAGTAATGCAACAAGAAGGCTTTTGAAAAAAATATTTCATCTTGTATAATTTTTAAACAAAATACTATCAGAACTGCTGTGCTCCATGAGTAGTTCAATCACAAGTAGAATTAAGATGTTAGGAGCCCAGCACTCTCCACCATCTTGTAGAAGATGCTGTTTGAATCTTGAAGCAGATGCTGTGGTGTGTCAAAAGCCATAACTTGCCCTTTGTCTAATACCAGAATTCTGTGGATCCAAGACAAGAATAAGTCATGAGATCCTCACTAGTCAGTGCTACATTTGTTATCATCCAAGCTACACACATTCTTGGAGATTGACATTCATTATACTTGTACTGCTTGTGTCTCAATCTTGCTAAACATAAACACTCTTAAAATGTTGAAATGATGTGCTACATGGAAGTCAGAACTTATCCCCATTCTCTTTTTAATCTTTCTGTTTATGACAGTATCAAACATTACTGTTACCCCTATAAGTACAGTATCTGAGGAATGCCTTTTCTGTCAACTATACTCCAGGAAGCCTTCTAGTCTGGTCCGTTTTTCAACACCCACGGAGATATTGTGCACCTGTGTTCACTTCTATTTTAAACAGCTTTTTGCAACAGATGTAGATGCCCATGCTCTGGTGTCATTGCTGCAGTTCCAAAGAACTTCATGACTCTCCTTTTTATCCAGATGTTCTTGATCAGAAGTCTAAACTAATCTATCACATCATTTGTACTTTTTTCTCTAAACCAACAAACTGTTTAGCCATTTCAATTGCCACTCACTTGTCATAGTCCATGATAGTATTCAATCGATGGGCAATAGTCAGAATTGTGCAGGCTGCAAACTGAGTTCGGAGGGTTTGCTGAATGAGTTCATCAGTTTCCATATCAACAGCAGCCGTTGCCTCATCCAGGACCAGTACTTTGTTCTTGCGTAGCAGAGTTCTGGCTAGACACACAAGTTGTCTCTGTCCCATGCTGACCATCAGACAAACAAATTTTACCATTACCATTTTCCATCATTCTCTATACTGCTGCTTAGCCAGGTCTTGGTCACGGAACATAAAGGTGATTGGTAACTTTGACTGTCTGAAACTCTGTGACCTCACACTCTCCCCCCCAAATTGCAGAATGTACACAACATAAGCAGCATTAGCTTGCAAAACTATAATTTATATCCTGCAATAGTGTGTATTAAGCATTTATTATGTCCACTTTAGGTGGTAGAGCTAGTGAGTTGATGGTTGCTAGTCTAGATTTATTTTAGACCGTTAAGAAGAATTTAACAGTTGGCTACTGTTCTATAGCTTTTCCTAAGCTCACTGAATTTTTCTGTGGCACATGTACACAGGGTGGGACTGATAAACCATAACTGTTGACTCTGACAACCACTGCCAGTATTACTGTACCTTAAATTGGTGCCTCCTTCTCCACAATCATATTCTAGACCATCGGGCAGACAGCTAACAAATGTTTTGAGATGTGCATGCTCCAGTGCTGTCCACACTTCCTGGTCATTGTATTGGGAGAAGGGATCGAGATTTGACCGGAGACTGCCAGCAAAAATGACTGGATCCTGAAAGAGTTCGAAAGAAATCCAGTCAGTGTATTTATCAACTTAGAAAGCAGATCGTACTGGTGACTTAAATATAATTTTCACCAGTCATCTTACTTTTCCTTATATCCATCTAGCTGTGACACACGACAAACTATACCATATTCTCCTGTTGTTGTCATAAGGTCAGTGTAGTAGCTTTTTAAGTTATCCTGATGTACCACGTAAAATATTTAAGAAAACTCTATTCTCTATTACCACCTGCAGCCTGAATGGCTTTGTAAAACTAATATCTGATCACAAACAAAAATAAGTAAAAATTTATAGTCAGTGCTTTCCATATCAATTCTTTTAGAGTAAGCCCTGGAAATCTTATCAGCTTTATAAAGTACTTAAAGTCAAAATCATGTGTAAAAGTAGTTTTGTCACCTGTGGTAGTATGGCAAGTCTAGACCTTAGGTCGTGCAAGCCCATGAGTGAAGTGTCACGGTCATCAATATAAACTTTGCCTCTTGCCAACTCCACAATTCTGAAGAGTGCTGTAGTCAGTGAAGATTTACCTGCCCCTGTTCTTCCTACAATTCCAACCTTCAAACCAATAGCAGCGGTTAGAGAAACAGGAGAAGAAGCAGTGTGACAACATTTATATGTGACGTTCCAAGCTAGAAAAAGATGGACATTAGCACATACTGATGAGATCTCCATTGTAAAACATAATTTCTCTCATTATAGCAGTGTAGTATTTGTATTTGCACATGTATTTGTTTATCAAAGTTTCCCTTGCATAAAGTTCTTGAAGTGAACCATACATGATTGTATATTTCAAGGCCATTACCTTTTCTTTGCTAGAAACATGTACAGAGACACCATCTAGTACAAGGTCAAGGCCATCTCTGTAGCGAAGGGCAATATCATCTATCTTCACATCGCCATGTTCTGGCCAAGAATCTGGAGGTTTGTGAGCAGAGATTTCCCAAGGGGCCTGTTGCAAACAATTTACTGCAAGTCAGGCATTTAACCAGGTTAAAAACTGAAAGAAGCACTGCAACAGCTTGAAGAACCAAGCAAGACATCTTAAAAGTATCGGGAGCTGTGTTAAGCTTATGTCCCTAATCTCTATTCCGGATTAAAGTGATATTGATCTTCTTTCATATTTATTGACGATCAATTTTGATTTTACTGTTCATAAATAATCCTTTCCTTTCCTTAAATACAGTATAGAGAAGTACTAATGCTGTCAACTAGAGGCTCAGTTAAAAGCTGGATTATATCTTAAGTGTGTTCACTTTGAGAGTTAATTATTTTGAAACTGAAATGAAGGATTCTTTTTACTGACCTCAACTCCCAGATCAGTGTATTCTTTAACCCTTTCAACACTGACCATATCCGACTCCAAGGTGCTCCAGGAGCCCACGAAAAAATCCATGATACCTGTGATCTGAAATTCACACCAATAGAAATTATCCATCTGCATGCTAACATTGCACTTTAGAAATTCCTCCATGTCCTGTCATGTTAAAAGATTCATTAGTCTTCTACATACTCCCTGACCCTGCCCCATCCTCTTACCAATCCAAACACCAGGAAACCCATGAAACAGTCGAAAGAACCCCTTACCCTAATATTTCTATCCCTTACCCTAATGGTTCAAAATAGAACTTTTGTCAATTTCTTTTACTCCCCACTGAGTGGTAAAAGATTAGTTATTATTTAAATGCATGTTATAATTGGACTTACTTCCAAAGAATACAGAAAAGCTAAGCCCATCAGGCCTGCTGACTCGGACTGTCTTATAGCAACTGCCACAAGGGAAGTTGTCAACACAACCACTGCTCCCAAAAATGACAATCTGAATCCCAGCCACCTGACCAATCAACAATTCAGATGTTAGCAGGTAAAGTGACTGCAAACAATTTAAACTGCTGTAGTCAACTTCTTCCTCACCTGCATATCAAACGATTTGGTTTTTTGCTAAAACCTAAAGGTTCATTATTAAAGATAATGTATTCCCACACTTTCTTTTGTTTCTTTTACTGGAAAAGCATTTTGAGACATAATGTATGCTTAAACAACTGTATACAATGTAATGTGCAAGAAAAGCTGTTAGAAAGACTAGCTTGTAAACAAAATCAAAATGAAGAAGCCTATTGACAGACCTATTTCCACCATAAAGATAAAAACGAAAATGTGTGTTTTCATCAATCCTTCTTTCAGCTTCTTCAATAAATCGAAGTTGTGCACCAAAAGCACGGACAACACTGCAGCCCTGCAGAGTTTCACTAAAATGGCTGTAGATGGGTGAGCGGAACTTAGCATCCAGTCTCCTTAGTTGTCGAGAGGTTGCTACATAAAATCTCTGCACAAGCAAAAAATAAATAAAAAATAAAAAAATAGAAAGAAACTAGGTGGAGATCAGAATTTTGGGGGTACTATAACTAAATTTTAACAATTCTACCAAACAGAAGGGCTGAGATTTAGAGAAGAGTGAATATTCAGTCCATTCTTAAAAATCATTTCAAAAAAGAGGACAAGATTTAGAAACAAAGTAACAAAATGTAAAAAATCATTTTAAATATTTATAAACTCAGCACAAGATGCTATTTCCCTATTATGTACATGTGAATAACCCCTTTCCTTCTGAAGGTTTGATTAAACCTTCATACTTTACCATTCATACAAGTAAAGACCCTGACTTCACAATGTACATGGATAGAAATATGTTGTCAAAGTTCAAAGTTTTTTTTTTGTTGTTGTTAACTTATCACAGCATAGCATATAAATATATGTTCTGCTTACAGCAATAATAGCATAAAAAAAAATGTTCTGCCTTCAAAAGTCAAAGCAGGCTGCACATATATATGCACTATATTCCATCAATTTTACTCTAGTTCTGTGAAAAATATCCAATCATTTGACTAGGTGAACCATTATTTTAAAAAATGGAGTTTGAATTTTGAAACAAATTTTGAAAGTTCTCTAGAATCAGTCAAATCTGGCTCATGGTATACCAAGTCCAACTTTCCTAGTGGGAATCTCCTCTGTATTTTATAAAATCTATCTTTACACTTGACTAGTTGGGATACATTGCATTATCTGACTCATAGAAAGGAATTATCACAAATTATATTATGGTAATGCTTTTAAAGATTTTATCAGATAGGGATGGCGGATATGTAGTGCAGCAATGATTTTAGATGTACATCAATGTTTACCTGCAACATTATATACAAAATAGATAATGGAATCAGAGCAACAAGGAACCAAGGTGTGCTGTAGATGATGATGATCAGCGAACAACAGACTAAACATGTTGATTCAATTCCACCAGAGATGCTGTATTGGAGGCTATGGTCAATTGTGCTTATGTCCTGTGAAAATCTGTTGATGATGCGGCCAAAAGGTGTGGTATCAAAGAATGACATAGGTGCTTGCAGAATAGTTTTCAGCAAGTTATTGTGGAGAATCCGTGAGGCAGAAATCAGTCGAAAATCATCCAGAAGTCTGAACACTATCAGTAAAAATGCTGAAAAAAAAGACAAAAATACCATTTTATAGTAAAATTATTTTTTTAAATACTTAGCATCAGGAGCTTTCCCTGCTTAGTCACAGTAAAATTACTTTTGTAAATACTATCAGAAGCTTTCCCTTTCTTTCTATTTTACTTTGTTTTTGTATATGCCTATAATTTCATTTGGCAACTCAGGGTACAGGTACTTCAAGTGATCAGTCACCCTAAACTGGATCTGGTATCTCTATTGTTATTATATGATGTCAAGCGTGTTGCCAAGTCCCAGAGGTAAAACTTGTAATTTGATTTCTAATTGTATTATGTCAGAGCACTATATCGCAGAAAAGGATAAACTCAAAACGCATGAAACAGAGGCAAACAGTGCCTCTACTTCATGTATCCTGATTCTCAATAAAGAAAAATTTTGCCAGGTACATGAGCTAATCCAACTATCTAAGGTCAGATAAGTCCTGTATAACTGGCCCCACTGACCAAAAAGAATGGCGTCCCTTTAAAAAGGATTCTTATGGAAATTTATTCTATACTTTCCACTCAGTTTGTATAGGAAGACACTGCATGCTTAGCTTTCGGGAGCAAGTCCTGTTCTAATAACTGAAAATACACCACTTTTTCCTCATGTATGCACTGGAGGCAAGGTGATTGTCTTTGAAATAGCTGAGCTGTAGCCCAGACTGATGTCAGGCGAGCATTCACAGTTATACAGGATGGAGTTCAGCAAAAGAATTGTAGGAAAGATTTGGCATTGGACAGTTTAAAAATGACTGCAATTAAATGGAAAGCTCCTAATGCCATTTCATTTCGTAATATTTGAAGATATTGGTATTGCCTACTCTGTGCAGATGGACTATCCTGGACTTCATGTTTTCATATGAATCAACAGAATTCCTATGACTATAAACTGATCTTGTATCAGGGATGCTTGGATTGTTTAATTTTACCATTTTGAATTTGAAATAGTCAATAAATTAGAAACTCTAATAGATAAGTTAAGGCAGATATAAGAGAGTGGAACATCATTTATAGGACCCACAAGAAGAGAGCACAGCAAAAAGTGGAAAAGGCACTTCATGTAGTAGAGAAGGTCCAACAAAAGTGAACTGGGTGGGTAAGTGTGGTTTAGTGAATAGGTTGGGATGTTTGTGACATAGTAAACATGGATGATTGTGACAAAAAGGAAAGATGAAACTGATTCCAAGAAAGCAAGGAAAAAATGAAAGTTTAAGCAAAACTTAATACTACCTTGAGCAGCTCCAAAGCCACCATAAAGACTCAAGTAGTAATTATTGCGATCCATTCGCAGGGAGCTGTTTGCAGGGAAGGCAGTGAAGTTCTGAAGTGTGGTATCATCTGTCCACTTACTGAGATAGATGTTGGAAGCCAGTGATGCCACATGATAAGCAACAAACACAACAATCATAGCAACAAAATATACTGGTCCCACAGAGCGGATCAGTGTAGCAACAACATCCCATCCTATCTGAAAATAATGCAAATACAAATAAAACATTTTCAACACTCAAATGTTAAGCTTCAATTGTAGAAAAAAAAGCAAAATGATTCTGAAAGAATTTAACTGGAACAGACATTACAGAAAGAGAGTGTGTGTGAGTGCATACATTCGAAAGAAATCCAATCAGTGTATTTATCAACTTAGAAAGCAGATCGTACTGGTGACTTAAAAATAATTTTCACCAGTCATCTTACTTTTCCTTATATCCATCTAGCTGTGATACATGACAGAGTGTGTGTGTGCATAGGCACATGCATTTATGCAGGTATATCTGAGAAAAAATGTAGTGCAGCTCAGTGTTTGGAACTGATCGATACTCAAACGAGAGGCACGACAGAAAAGGTTGTATCTATTTATTTAAACATCATCCGGGTTACCTTCCTGTCTTCAACCATCTCTTCCTCCACTAAAATGTGCTTCTTCTGAGCCAGGTCAAGGTCAAATTCTTCTTTGGTTCTTTCTGCTTCTTTCTCCTTTTTTCTCTCTCTGCTTAGCTGTGAAGTTAATTGATGATGTCGAATACCTTCTGCAGGTACTACTCCGTTCAGATCACTAGCAGTATGACTGGCTAGATGGTTGTTAATGGGAGAGTTTTTGTAAGACAGTTTTTCCTCTTCATCTTCCCCAGAAATGGCTTCTAGTTGTTTCATAATTTGATGCTTGATCTCTAGGACTGTAAATACATGTAAAATTATAAATACAATAATGTACAATATATGCTATCATAAATAAATCTTTATTTATTTTTTCCTTGTATCAGTAATATTGTCATTTGTTCTTTATAAAAAAATGTCTTCATGCTAGATTGGGGGACATGCAGATTTGTTGCCACTTTCTATGCACGCAGGCTGGGTACACAGATATAAATAGAAGCACACACCTTCCGGGTCCTCTTCCTCATCACTCTCAATTTGCTCAGTCATGAGGCATCTGACATACTGAACAAAAGGCCCATCATGTGTGATGAGATCCTGGTAAGTCCCAGTTGTTATTACACAGCCATCTTTCATCATGATGATGACATCCACATGTGGGAGCCAATGTACACCATGAGTCACTAAAACACGAGTCTCAAAACAGCATGGGAGACAAATTATGTCATGTAAAAATGGCAACAGAATGTGAGACTCTAATAATGGTCTAGAGTGGCACATCATTAAATTCTGCAATATTCTAGTGAGATTTTCATGAAACTATGATGAATTGGCATGGAAGCCTGCCAATGTGCAACAAATTATTCTTCCAGTCTGCAGGGATTAGCCTATCTCTATCCTAACAGTACAACTGAGAAAAAAAGAGTTTTAATGAGGCAATACCTATGTGATGGACATAAAACACAACTGCGTAATAAATGAAAAGGATTTTATGCTACTGTAGGGCAGTTGTCAGGACAAGAGCTTATAAATTGTCTGGCAAAAATTAGTTTATATTAATAAGGTTAATCTGAATTAGAATCTGAGTCCAAAGATGAACTAAGATTGAATTCTAAATGGCAGGAAACAAGTAAGTGAGTATTCTGAAATGGAGTTGCATATTTTCATATTTCAAATTTTGAGATAACCCATCTTTTACTGTGTTTACCTTCCCAGCCAGCAGACCATTGGGACCTATGACTTGTTCAAAGATGTGTAAACCCACATTGATATCCACAGCACTTAGAGGGTCATCAAGAAGATAGATATCAGCAGAGTTGTAGATAGCACGAGCAAGGCTAACCCGTTGTTTCTGACCTCCACTTAGGTTTATTCCCTGTAGTGCAAAGGAATAAATAAGTCATGCATTTGGTATAATTATTTGTTTTAAAAAAAAATCTTAAAGTTGATCCTGTTTGCTTTCCAATTAAATGTAAATTCACATCATCTTATTAAAAAAAGTCAAGTTTTTTTTTAAAATATGATGTTTTCTTTAGTTAAGAAAGGGAAAATCAGAAAAACGCTATGTAGCTAAAGGGAGACACCTCTGCCTTTTCACTCCAGAAGTTTGGAGTAAGCTACCTTCTCTCCAATCTCTGTCATATCTCCGTCAGGCAGACTGTCCAAGTCAGGTCCTAATGCACATGCAATAATGCTTCTGTCAAAAATTTCTTGGTTCATATCTTTCCCAAACAGAATGTTGCCTCGTACAGTGTCATGTTGTATCCAGGGTTGTTGTGGGACATATGCTATGGAACCCTGGAAGTAATTCCATGACTTGTTATACAAATTTGAGCAATTGCTTGCTTGGTCACTAATGATAACGTGAACTGAAACTGAAACAAAATTATACTTAAATAGAATTAATTATACTATTATAAGTATTGCAACAATAATAATCAATATGACATCATAAAATCAAATCATACACACTTAAATCTGACAAGTATATCTTCAATCATATAAATCACAATAAAAAAATTTCTTTTATTTCGAAGTAATACAAACATTTTCTCTATTTCATGAAGAAGAAGAAGTAGTTAAAATATATGCTGGTGCAAAATTGTGACGACAGATTTAAACAAAGGAAATGGAAGAAATACAAGACAGAAAGATATTTCTGGTCTAAAAAATAAGAAAAGCTTAATGCTAACTTTGATGCAGACTTTTCCTTCAACCCTATGCATTTCTCCAAGGAAAGCTGACAACAGCGAGGATTTTCCTGAGCCAACTGTACCAACTAAACCTACTAGTGACCCTTGTGGGATTTCTATGCAGATGTTTTTAAGGGTCAAGCCTAGACTTTCATCCCATGTAAATGTTCCATTTTCAATGGACAATGCTGGACCAGGCTCTGCACTCACAAATGAACAAAACACATAAATGTTTATAAAATAAGGAATTTTAACAAAAAATATGTACAAATTAATCAACCATTTTTTTTATAGTGTAAATCACATTGGGTAAAACTGTCAGCCTGGTAAACCCACCTTTTTCTCATAAGGTTCTTGTATCAAATAAATGACAAAAGTATGTATATATTCGTTTTGAGACAGGCTTAATGTAAATTTTAAATATGCCTAACCGAAGCAAGGTATATTATAGTGCATCATCACCTATCTTTTGATACTAGCTGATCACTCTTGGGCCAGTCTTGAACAGTGAATTAAAATTTTCTATCTATATAAAATAAAATAATTCTAACTGGGCAGTGATTGGAAAAAACCTGGAGGTCACCTTCATTAGATTTTTTCAACATGTCATCCATATCAAGGTCTTTCTGATTTAGGAAACAACTGATTCTCCTTATAGACACTGCTGCCCTGATGCAAGCATTGAGTACCCATGGACCCCAGTTCATGGCAATTCGGATGACATTTAGCAGAGCTAGTGTAACAAAGGCCGTTCTTGGCCCTAGATGATGGTCTTTATCCATGTAGATGTATGTCACGAACATTGCTAAAGATACCTGAGAAATGAAAAAATAGAAGAAATTATTTTGTTATTTAAGAAATCATAACATGGTAAATATAGTAAAATTTTGTGAATGTTCCCAGGTGAAAAAAAAAGGCTTTCTTCAAATCCTGAGCAGATTCTCTTATAAAAGTCATTCAAATAGCATAATGTTAATATTTTTCTGAAATTACCATGTTCTTGCTAAAGCTCTTTTCCTAGAACACAATCTGTTCATACAGATTTCTTAATAACGTTTTCCTGCTGGTGATGCTCTGAACCAATTTCATTAAAGTAACCACAACTTTAAAGAATGATAGTATAAATGAGGGAAAATACCATGTCACAAAGGTAAGAATATGTGTTAATTTGACTGTATATGCATGTACATTGTGGCTGGGTGCATACCCTCATGCAAAACTATAATAATAACAATTTTAAGTGCTTGCCTGGCACCTCTCTCTCTCTCTCACACATATGCATTTTCCTCTTTATATTTATTTGATATGTTGCTCTCATGTACATCACATTCTGTCAAACACAGCACACAACCATGTATACAGTGAATTTAAACTCTACATTTGGAAGCATGCATAGAAACCCCACAAATACTCTAGCTCATTCCCACCCCAGTCCTAGTTTTTTTCCTCTCTCACACACACACATATGTAGAACAATTCACAGCACAAAAGAACAGCAGCGTTTCCAAGCAAAACAGCTAAGGATGGATCGAATGTACACAACACAGATAATATAATTTATGTTACAATAATTGCTCAAGATTTCATATTCAGAGATATCATACTTACTAAAAATGGTGCTACAGTCCATGAGAAATGAAGAAACACTTCCATTATAGCATATTTCTTTCTTATGTGCATTTCCTTTTCCCTGATAGCATTGACTTTGCTGAAGAATGATGATTCCCAAGCATACATCTTGAGGATCTGTGGAATAAAACTGTCAAGTGCTAAGTCATGTATATTTGCCACTGTCACTTGGAAATCCTGCAATCTCTATAATTCCTTGGTGTCAAGAAAAGAGAGATAATGTTGATTCATTATAAAATTCATGCTCTATTTTAAATTTGTCAGTAATAGGTTAATAAGATTTAAGACAACAGAACATTACATGCCTGACCTGTCAAAGGTCATTCTTATAATTGTAAAGGTAGTGTGTAGGGACAGGTAAAGTTTTAATGGAAAATATGATTAATCATCATGTAGCAAGAAAGAATAATAATTTTTTTTACTCCTTTACTGTTATTTGAAAGCACTTTTCAAAATACATTATAACATTAAGTATAAATGTCAACACATGACGCACACTCATTGGAAAGGATTTTACAAAATGCAGATCACATTGCCTGCCATTTGAATTAACTAAAAATAATACATCATCAAGGGGCACAATCCAACACTTCTCCATCTAAATTTCTACTGCAAATAAAATTATTTACTGTTCTTAACCTGAACAAAAAATTTTGATATAAACAAGGAAACAAGACTGGATTGTTCATTGATCATTGTTGCTAACATGATGAGGTATGAAAACAAAGATCAAAAGTTGATGCTGAGAATTTTGTGGAGTTGGCTGTGACTGGTTAGCTGCTGTCCCATGCTTCAGTGAAATACCTCTGCAGGATGACAGATTTGGATGGTGGGGCTGGACAAGCTGGAGTGACTGGACATTTGAATATGAGGGCCTCACAGGGGAAGTCCTCTGACTTGGGGGTACCACAATGAATATATCTTGTCAAAAGGAAGGTAGTTATCCTGAGACATGAAAAGACGATGCATGTTTTTATGGCTTCACTTGAATGTGTGCCATGCTGATCTAGATCCATTGCAAGATACAATCATCTGAGAATTGCACCTTAAAAGACAACGGACCAGTGATTTTGATGATGGTTCCTTGAAGCCACTGATTTCCAGAAGCAAATTTGCTTGCATTCACCATGTCGCCAACACTGAAAGCTCTGTCCTCTGCAAAGATCTAACCACAAAAGCTGCCGATGCAACATGTAGAAACACGGGTTCTGGATTCTCATTACTGATTTAAAGAATTAGAATCCCTGCTATTTTTAGACAAAAATAACATGTTCTGAAGAGACATACTCCATCACTCGAGTACCTTGATTCCATTTAGCACTTCACTGAGTATCTTCAGACGCTCATCTTTCATCTTCATCATTTCATCGTACAGTTTTCTGACCCTACCGTAGAGAATAATATTAGATGGAATTATCAAAAGCAGCAATGCCAGACCTGAAATGAGAAAAAAAAAAACCAGTCCTTTAAATTGCTACCATGACCATGATGTGTTTTTTAAGAAAACATACACACACAAGATGTGTTTGAAAAGTACCGGGATTGGTGTTACAAACAATTTATTTCAATTTCAAACAGCAAACTAGATGGTTTTTCCTTCAAAATAATCCCCTTTGAGTTTAATGCACTTTTCCATCCTTCTCTGCCATGCTTCTATGGACTGCTGGAAGGGTTCTTCTGGGATGCCCATTTGCTGCCTTCAAAACGGGTTCCCTTGAAGATCCCCTTGAGCTTGGGGAAAAGAGGAAAGTCACATGGAGCAAGATCAAGGGAGGTTGTTTCAGTACGCAAATGTTCTTCTCAGCCAGGAACTGCCAGATGCTCAAGAGGTTGTGAGCAGGTGCATGGCCATGTATATATGTCCTAGGTCCTTGCTTTATATTAAATCTAACATTTTAATTATGTTGACAGTACGTGATTAAGGATGATAAGGGAGTGAGCTCTTTCATCCATCTTTCTTAACTGTAATATTTTATCAATGCAGTCTAAATCACATACTTGTGTCCTATTCAGACTTCATAAGCTTCCTCATCTCTGATGCCATGCAATCTAGTCTGCAATCATTTACAACTACCACTGGGCTACCTAATGCTGTGTAGCTGCACACGCTAATTAATATATGATTAGGAACAATGCATAATTGCTTTATCATACCAATTTATCATAAATCTATTATTATTTTAACTCTGTCTGCATGGTCTTTCCTATAAGACAAATTTTCTCTGTTACTTTTGGTTTTCTTAGTTTTCAAAGATTTTATATACCCGCAAACATAGGAGGTCCAAGCACATTATATAGCAGATACATGCAGATTGAAATATCCAGTAAACAGGCCCAGGCTGCTGAACAAAAGGCCATGGTTTGCTCAATGTGCTCAGCATCATCTGACATCAGATTTACTATCTCCCCTGTTGATGAATCTTTCTTAGACTTCGAATCCATTGTCAGTGCCTGCAGAAAATGAAAGACAGTAATTTATCGTTGCAAAGATATAGAACAATGGAAACTTTAAACCGGCTTAGTTTTAACGGTAACCTTCTTTTTTAACCAGGACTTATTAAGACCTTATTTATAAGACCTTTCAACTGTACTATATCATTCTTGTAGGACAACAAATACTGAACATTAAACACGAGCAGAGACTCACAGTTCATGACAGAGTTTATCTTATATAAATTGTCCTTTTCATTACCAATAAATTTTCAAGATAAATTTTGTTTTCTCCCTTACCTTTCTAAAAATTGCTGACATTAGCGCTGTACGGATTTGAAGTCCAATACATCCACTATGATGGATGATCTGTTTATCTAAAATGGCTTGTAAAATGACAGACACGAACAAGAGGACTGCAAAAAAATACCCTTTCCATGCTTGGATTGTCTTGTCTTGGACGACATCAATAAGGCATCTAATTAAAAAAAAGAAAAAGAAATCATTTGTCTTCTTGTTAACTTATTTTGTGGACAGAAATGATAACAAGTTTTCAAATAATTAAAACGTTGAAGGTTTTAGAGCACATAAGACCAATATATAGAATGTTCAAAATCCACATCTTTGGACAGTCTTGGATTGCTGTTATATATGATCATCTCTGTGACCATGATGGTACTAAAGGAAATCATACAAAAACAAACTGATATTTAGTAGTTGTTGTTGAACTCACATGCTCTATTTTTCTGCTACACTGTCACTATCAGAATTTAATTGATACTTGTTATTGTTACTCTGCCTTTTCATTTAGCAAAATCTTGGAGAAAATTACTGAAAAAATAGGGAAAAAAGTGGAAGTTGGTGCATTAAAATATGAACTCCTAATATGTCATGACTCACCTTCAGGAACTCCATTACCTCTACCATCAAAATGAACACTGATGACAAATAGGATAAAAAGGTAAAAAAACCAAACCCAAACAATAATTACATTCACCAAAGATTTGTTTCCCAGTTTGCTTATGTTCACTTTTTTTCTCAAATAATTAACTATTCTTACCCCAGCACCAGAGGATTAGATATCCACATAAACTCTTTGATCAACTGCCAGCTTTGAATCATAAGTATCTTCATGCCATATGTCTTCCATAACACTTTGAACAAGGAGATCTTGCTGCATTCCTTATTCTTGTTGACAGACTGACTAAGGTGTTGATTTATTAACAGAGGCTCCAGTTTGTCATTGTCTGGGAAATGAATGGAGATGATGTGGTCTGATACAGGGTGAGATTTTTTGTGTTGTGACATGGAGTTCCTGAAAAAAAGCACTAATCAATATCAACACAGCCTGCATGTTTTATAAACCACTGAAAAAAGAAGTAAACTGCATGCATTGGACAAATTTTTACTATTTAATCAGGAAAGTATTACAAGAACCTCTTATTACAAGATGGAACAAGTTAAATATAGTTTGTTTAAAAAAAATCCTAAGAAAACATTAAAGAGATCAGGTGCCCATAAATGCAAAACATTAACAATATAATCATATACTCCCCATGCACAAACATCTCCCACCTAACTCTTTCTGTCGCTATCCTCCTCAAACTCTCACTGAAAGATTTTTACATTTTATCATATGCATACATTTGACGACACTTGTTTCAAAACAGAATATCTGCTTACTGGTTTTTCTTGACCACTTTGTAGGCTGAATCCCAGTTTTTCAAAAAAGCTGGTATTACATTTTTTGCAAGCTGCTGTGGATTGGGATCATTTACCTTTTCCTCTGTGAGTGGTGCTTTAAATCCTTCCACCATCAGCCTTAACAAAATGAGGTTTGTTAATAACATTTATCTTCCTGGCATGCAAATTTATTAACAAGTTGAGATAAAAAAATGTTGAATGAAGCCCAAGCAAGAAGTATGGTGAATCTCAAAAAAGACACCCACACAAATGTTTCTATTGTCTGTGTGCATGCTTTAAACAACAAATGAAGACTACAAATGATAAAAACATAATGAATTATTTATGAGTATTTCTCGATGATCCTAAAAAAGGAGCAAAAGTCACCTTTTTATTTATTGTAACTCTATAAGAAAAGCTTACTTGTTCAGCCACCAAAACGTTAATCTTGAAATAAAAGAGGCAGATGTCTCAGGGCACATTTTCTGCAAATAATCAAACAGAAACACTTCATTGCATTACTGTTTCTAATCATAAACCAATTATTCTAACTAAACAAATATGAATGTGTTTCTGGATTGCAGTGTCAGTAGAGATACAATTAGAAGTCTTGTTCTTAGGTCTGCATTCGGTCATTCATGCACTTACAGGAGTGTTAAAAATGTTTACCTTTGACTTCGTGGCATGAGAAGCTGCTTTCTCAGCAAAGCAGTGAAGTATAAAAAGCACAATTATTAACAGATACTTGAAGTTAAACATGATGACTTCTGGCAGGTACATCTGCTTGGCAATGAGAGAAAAAGAATCCAACATTTTAATTAATTAATGTTCACAGACATTTCAAACATTTGAATATGATGAAATCATGAAAGACAACATTATTGTAATAAAATAAGTGTCATTAATTGTCTTTCCATGTACAATAAGTAATGTGTTGCCCAAACAGGCTACAAAATTAACAAAACAAAGAATGAAGATCAGTGCTTCTACTTTTATTTTCAGTACAGTGTCGCACTTTCGATCTTTATCAAAGCCGAAAAAAAGAAGAAAAATATGCACAGGAATAAAAACCATAGCAAATCCTGATAAAAGACATTACCCTAGAGACGGCCAAACATTTTAAAAATAATGATGATGAAGAAGATTGCTTGTAAAGCACCATTCCCTACTAGATCACAGCATTTTACAAATATAACACATACTAAGATTAGAGCAATACACACACGTACCATCGCAACATTTTGAATTATATAACAAGCAAGCGCATAAGCACCTACAGATCGACTTTCAGTCAAAAGCAGCATGGAGGGAGGGGGGAATTAGTATTGATGCATATACAGAGAAAGAACAGTGTGCCTGAGACGAGAGCTGAACCCAAGGCAGTCAATCTTCACTGTATTGGTGACAGGCGCCACCGGACTGTCCAAAAGCGCAGCATGGAATATGTGTATCTTCAACTACTTCTTAATTGATGATTGATGATGATGCATTTAATGTTACCTGTTTGAAAATAAGTGAATAGAAAGGAACGAGGGAGCAGAATGCCCAAAGAAGCAGGAAGATGAACAGCACTCCAGATGTGACAAAACCCTTCCTTCTCTCCATCTCTATAAACACAGCAGTCAGCAACTGTAAGAAGACAAAGCAGCATTACAGAGAATGCAGGATACAAATTTAGCTATAAACCAATGACAACAGTTTTTCAACATAAATAATTAAGAAAAAGGCTTAACTCTATGTATACTATCAGTATGTGTATATAACCAAATACCTTCACTGATTTTATAAAAGATAGATTATGGGCAAATGTGCCAAAAGCAGAGGAAAAAAAGTATCAGGTATTTACCACTGAGATCAGCTGTGTAAATAAAGCCACCACTTCTGACCTCCATGCTGAACTGTTGTTCTGTGTGTGGATGGAGACTTCTCTGACAAAGTCTACTGTGATTGCAGCTGCTAACAAGCTGCAGACTATCTAAGAACACAAAAGTAAAACAAAACAGAAAAAATACAAACATAAAAACATATCCACATGTTCATCATATTCCCACAGACAACTATAGAATGTGTGCCATGGTACAATATGCTAGCACACTAACATAGTTCACCAGATTACAGTTTACAGATCTTGAGTTTGCATTTTAAATATATAGCCCGCTATCTAAAATTAGGGTGAATTTTGACTTGGTTTCAATTCAGAACAAGTGTGGCTTGATAAAAGTACATATGCACCTTTAATTTTTGTTCTTTGATATCTTGGTATCTGAAGATCTTAAACAGGCCTTACGTGTTTAACCTGATACATTGACACCATGAACCAGCATTCCTTCTTCTCTCCTCCCCCACCCACCCACACACTCTCTCTCTCTCTCTGTATATAGATATAGATATCTTACTTTAAATTCTAATGAAAGCAAATGAGCACAGGATCATACACTACTCACAAGCTTGCTTTTGTACAGTGTGCTGGTTGGATAGGCATTAGAGCAAGTTCTGAAGAGACAGAGTACATAGATTGGTGCAGCAAGCCACAGAAAGCCACAGGGAATCCAAACAAGTACAGTGTCTTGGAAACAGGTTGTGACCTCGGGCCAGTCACTGTTCCAAACTAGAGATGTGTTCTGAAAAAGAACATATCAGTGCTTTAAAGACAACTGTTAGTGTGTAGTATGACAAGGATGGACATATAGCAATTAACTAAACACTATGTGATGTGATATGTGAGTGTGTGCGCACATGCACGTGCATGAACATATGTGTCTATGCATGCTTTTGCATTTTAATTTTTTTTTTCTGTTCTTCTTCAGCTGAGTAGCTGTTATAGAAACTCTACTTTTTTCCTAAAGTTTCTTTTACACATCAGTGAACTTGAAGCTCTCCTCCATGAGATGCACAATGCATAGTGAATAGTTTGGAGCAGCTTACCCAGAATGTGGAATCACAGAATCCTTCCATGTCTTGGAGCTCCTGATAGTGGTTTGAGTGACACTACACGTGCATTAGTGAAGGAACTATAGGCTACTAACGACTTATCTTTTGTTCACAGTCACTTCATGGCATTCGTTTGTACTTGAGGCGACCAAGCAGCCGGCAGCCAGTGGATTTTATACACAGTACATGTGATTCAGGGCGTCGGTGTCTCATGCTGTTGCACCACTTGGTGTAATAGGCTGATCGAACCTCCTGACTCGGGGCTTGAAACATTCCCTAGGGAACGTGTAGTGGCCGGCTGCGCCATATAATCGGAGATAAGGCAGCAAAGATAATCAGACTTACTTTTTAAGGACAGGAGATGCGATTATCTCATAGCTGTTCTTTCATCACCGGACCCCAATTTCCTTCAAGACTTACATTGATTTGACGAGAACAACGTTCGTGCACCCTGTTCAAACACACACGCATACAGGAATTCCCGAAGTCTAAATGTAAACCAACCGGCACAATAAACTGAAAAGCTGTAAGTTACAGTCATCTCAAACTAAACACGTGATGTGTGAACAAGACGCAGGCACCATATCAGTGAGTGAGGGCCCGAGGGATGAGAAGCCCTGTACAAGGCTCAAGTCGCACCATCCCAACCCGTGGAGGGAGGAGTGGGGTGTAAGGTGGGGATACCAAGCGGTGGGGACGCTAACGACAGGAAAAAGAAGACGATGATGATGAGGCTGCTGACCAGAACAACAATAAATCAAACTGATGATCACTGGCTTTGTTAAATCAGCTAATATTAGAAAGAAAAAGTTGATTTGCAAGATGACACTATAAAAAACCAAACAAATAAAATTTTATTGTACCACTGAACATTCAAATTAAGAGACGTATGATAAAATAACCACATGGGTATCCCGACGACGACGACGATGATGATGATTAATAACAAACATCGTGTGAAAAGAAAAGAAAAAGCAATACATAAGGAAGAGCGGAAAGAATAAATAAAAAAGTGACTGGAAACAGAACAAACGAATAGAGTATAACAAAATTTTAAAAAAATGAACGGAAAGAATTAGAAGCTGTTGC
This sequence comes from Pomacea maculata, assembly GCA_004794325.1. Lineage (NCBI taxonomy): Eukaryota > Metazoa > Mollusca > Gastropoda > Architaenioglossa > Ampullariidae > Pomacea > Pomacea maculata. Next base: position 136,759 of record SRHC01001952.1, read on the forward strand.
TGTTGTACCACAATCTGCTGCCTGTTGTGTGGTGAGAGTATTCCGTTCATATCTGTATACAATCCGTTCCCGTCTGTACACAGTGTGTTCATGTCAAATATCAATATGTCGTCAATACCTTTTGTAATATTCCTCTGCAGCCTATTCCCATGTAACAAGTATGTGGTTTCTACGAGTGTCGTGTACAAAAGTCATTTGAAAATGTCTCTGTTAAGACACTTGGACTGAAAAACTTTAAAAAGTCTTGAGGGGTGTGCAATCGACTAAGATAAAAGGTAGACACTCATACATTTACACGAGTTCTTACTGTTCAAAGAAGCTTATATTTGCATATCGCATCAAAGCAGCACTCTTTTCTGAACATAAAATAGTAATTATGCTGCAACTTCACAACCAGCTCAAGTGTTTATCTGAACAGCATACAGTGTGCTAGTCTGGCTACCTGAGCATGTTTCACAGAGATTTGTGTTGTTGACAAAGAACATTTTAAGTGGTTCAGAGTAAAACTTGAAAACTCCCATCGTTAATATTTGATTATTAACTATTTAAAAAAATTAAAGTTAAAATATTTATCATATATTTATACATATTAGAATTAATATTTATAATTTTATATCAAATATTTATAAATTCAGTTGATTGATGAACAAAATTCATTATTAGGACTTATGTCTACTGTAGGCTTCACCTTGCACATTAATTATCATGTAATGCAACATGCAAGCCTGAACAGTTTCTTTTTGCAGATAATTGTGAAGTATAGAACAGTTTTTTTTACCAAAGCTATTTACCTTTATGTTTAGTGTCTGCATGTCTATTTGTACATATTTCTATGAGATTAAATATGTTCACAGTGTTTGCTGGTCTATCTGTACAAATGTCTATGTGATTAGACAAGTTCAAGTTAGTGCCTGCCTGTCTATTAGCACTTATGCCTATGTTGTTAGAAATGTTCACAGTTAGTCTGCCAGTCTATTTGTACTTATGTCTGTGTGATTATACGTTCACAGTTATAGTGTTTGCCTGCCTGTCTATTTGTATTTATGTCTACTTGATTAGACATATTTACATTTAGGATGCAACGACACAGAGGAAAAGAAGGGAAGTCTCGAGGAGAAGAAACCTGCCATCCTACTAGTCTTTTCTTCTTGTCTGTAGTCTATAATTTAAACTTCGCCTAATTAAAGCTTGTTTAATAATAAATGCTCTACGCAAAGAAATCGCTTGTTAGAAGTTTCAGATAAGCACTAAAAATGTATTTTTAAAAAAATGTTCACTTGTTTAAAAACAGCGACTGGGATTTTTTTTAGCAAGAAATCAACAAACATGACATCAGAATCTGTCAATTTATCAGTCTTTATTTTCATCCGTCTGTCGTTACACACGTTTTAAAAAATAATTTTTATTTTGTGGATAAAACTAACCATCCATCAGCAAGTCTCCGCACCCGTTAGTTGCTCATTTGTCTTCATTTCGAAATAAAACCTTGAATGTTGACGCCATTGGGACAGAATCCCTGTCTTATGGAGGGCTGTCTCCCGTGTTTCTACATTTCTCGGTTGTATTTTTACACACTTCTCAAGGTGTCGAGGTCTGTATTATTTATACATGCTGGACAATATTTACAGTCTCAAAATTTACTTGTCAAGAATGGACACAGTGAGAGAGATTTGAGACGCTGCCCTGACTTTAGCAACGAGCTTCATCAGACTCCTGTCTGGACTCCAGCTTCTTCGGCACTCCCAGCTCAGGACATCCATCATGGAAGCGCGGGGTGGTGTCACGTGATCCTTTGACTGATTTTAACGTGGTCCTGTTGATCCCAGCGGAGCTTTTATTAAAGTTTGCACTGCAGTTTGCCGAGATTTTATTTTAGAAACATGACACTGCGTGCAGGGGAGGATGTTTCCCGCAGGTATGCTTACCTCCGGATGGAGATGGTCTTACCCGCTGTGAAGGGACAAGTAAAACACGCACAACAGATCCGACTCCGAGGAAAGGATGGATGGGAGAAAGGAGGGAGAAAGAGAGATAGACTCTTCCAGTCTCAATCGCTACTTTGTATCTCCAGTATGTTCACATTTTTCCAGCTTTCAGACACCGTTCGTTGAACACACAAACACAACTACGAATTTATTATTCGAACTTTTTTTTTTTTCTTTCAAACGTTTCAAAATACCGCTGTGATTAGTTCACAGCAAACAAAAAAGAGAATTTATTTATCAACCTTGATAATACTATAAGTTATGAACACACACGTAGCAGCTTGCTATGATAAGCTCGGCTGTACAGACATACATACGTATTAGTCGGACATAAATACCGCCAAGCATTTACACAAACAGTAATGTTTATCGGGCATACAAGCCCAGAAACAGACAACATACTTCATTAGGCATAAAATCCCAGACATCTTTACACAAACAAGAAATATGTTACAAGGCATATATGTCAACACACATTTCACATCTACTTGTTGTAGAACGGTCGTACAATGGCGATAATGCTAACAATCAGACACATGTACAACTTGTTACTGTCTTGAAATCATACTGTCCACACATAATTTATGTTATAAGCTTCAGGTAATGTTTATCTAATATCTCGTGTAAAGGTCGATAAAATCCATTTTCAAAGCATTCACGCAAAACAAACAAACAAACAAACAAACAAACAAACAAACAAACAAACAAAATCAAAAACCAAAAACAAAAACAGAAACACCCGCAATGATCTGAACACACTCTGCTCTGTTTAATCAGCACTCGGCAGTCTCTCATCACGACACCTGATATTTGTTATATACGTGTAGCTAGGAACTGTTAAGTACAACAACTTAGAAAGCACAATAGAAGTAACAATCCTCTGTAATACACTCACACTCCACCTGAAGGTGAACCTCAACTACAACATGATACCATCTCCAGGCTGTGCACCTTTCTAGAGAACAGCGATTGACGACTACACTGATCACAATGTTGTAAGATCAATACCATAATGTGACAATGATGAAGAATGGCAGAACAACAGTAAATAAAAGCGACAACAGCTGCAGTAAGTCAATGTCAGGACACAAGCACTACACGTAGAAAGCAATCCAACAGCAAAAACACATTTTACTCCCATCATATTTCACACCAGAACCACAATCTAATCATTTCAATGATATTATTGTTTAACGATGATTAATATTTCATATTCTCTTCTGTAAATCAAGAATTAAGGCCGAACTTTGGACAATATTGCATTAAAGCATGGGTGAGGTATAGAAATGATTCATTATTAAAGTAAGACAATGTTAATTACGCAAAAAGGACCTACAGGTGATATATTTTTTATATATTATTTTTTGAAAGATGACTAATTTGTGTGATGTTACGAATGTATTTTATGGACAGAAAGGAAATTCAAGAGAGTATAAGATAGGTAAGAAACAAGTTGAATGTGAATTAACAGAAAAAGACAAAGCACAGGTACAAACACATGACAGTTTCACACGATACCCACTTGTGTCAGATTTATATTATGATATTTATATTGTCAGTCCTTAAGAGACCGAGGTCAAGGACATGTCAGGCATTTATTAACCAGCTTCTGACCCCCAGAGATGCTGAAAAGGTTAGCTGGGACAGCCTGAGATAATAAACAACACTCTTATTGACAGAACTGTCAGCCTGTTGTGACAGTCTTGGTGACAGCCACTGGCAGGAGTGCAGCTGTAACAGTTGCAGTTGTAGGCAAACCTCATTACTTCACCAGAAGATAAAGGAAGCAGAGGCAGAAGTAATGTATTGCTGTCCAGAAATAAACCCAAGATGTGATGGAGACGGACTGAAGCACTCAAAATGATTTGTCACTGGTATGTAACAAATAGCCAATAGTCAATCTATTACAGATTTATGAGGAATAAACAATGTTGAATTTATTGCATGAATGTGAAAGAGTCAATATAGGTATGTGGCAAATAATCATGTTTCACCCCCTTTAACACACTGGGAGAAGGCAAGAAACAAACGGCGACTTCACATCCAAAAATAAGTTTTATTATCCAGGATTTAGGAAAATTGAAATATAGATTTTCTCTGGCTTTTTTTTCATATTTCACATTGGCAAAGCTGAAGTAAGCATATTAAAGATGGCCTCCACAACCGTTTGCAGCACAAAAGCGCCCAACACCTAGGCTATGTCATTACCGAACCCAAATACTAGACCTGCATTAGTGGCTAGACTATCTCCTTACATTGCCCACAATACGTTACTAGACCTGCATTAGTGGCTAGACTACCTCATTACATTACCCACAATACGTGACTGGACCTGCATTACCAAACCCTGTCCATAGAACAGTCACGTGACCAGACCCGCAGCTGTCGGTAAGTAGCGACTCATTGCGTACAGCTGCTCCTGTAGTTTACTGAAACTCCTGCAAATTTATAATCAGTAAACAAACTTATTTCACTTGCTTCAAACATGTTCGTCAAGAAAAACTGAAGCAACATTTCGTCGCTTTTATTTTCTTGAAATGGTGAGCTGTCCTCACTCTCTCTCTGAGGCTGAAGCAAGAAAGTCGAAGATCTCTTAAAGTCAGCGCATGTACAAATATATAAATACATTATCTCACACGAGGGATGCTTTTCTCTCTGTATGTGTGTGCGCGTATGTGTGGACAAGATAGGGATGGATGGAAAGGGATAAAAAAAAAGTAAAAAATGAAAGACATGACAAGCATGGCCTCTAAAAGATTAAATGTTCAAGAAGAAAATATATTTTCGTCTCTTGCAGTATTCTTAACGTTTTCCTCTGAACATACCAGAGATGATAAGATTGCTTATCTTCTATATACAGTAGAATTTTAAAAGCGGAAAATATATAAACTTGGAAAAGCCTCCATACACACGGCGCACAAAAGCCGGCAAACTTTATACAAAATGGACGGATGCGATAGGCGCGAGTTCTCCCCGATGCACCATGGGATGCATGACACGTACAGGATATGTTTGATGAGTCATAGACATTTCGACTATACACAACACGTCTAAGCCAAACATGTAGACGCTTTCATTTTGGACAAATATCAAACACGAAAACAGAATTGCAAAATGAATTAAATAAAACAGTCCACACCCTGCCAAAACTCATTACAGACGGCGCCCACACGGGAGAAACATTTCATTCATGTTTCCATCAGGAAGGTACGGCCGAGTGCTCGTCAAACTCAAGCGAGGAAGATGCGATCTGCCGACCACTTAGCAAACACTTGTCCATGTGGTTTCTAAATATTTGCCAACGGCTGAATACGAGACCGACAACGACGTGCGACACCAGAAAACACACAACAACAACTCATGGAGGGACATGGTGAGGGGTGGGGTGGGGTGGGGTGGGAGTTGTGCCGCTGTTGTCCGTTGCTTCAGCGCTAGCCGTGTCCACACCATGACGTGAGGTCACGTGACAGACAGGACTCCATCGAAATGAAAGAAATCCTTATTAGTCGCAGGTTGCAAGACTACTTTCCCTTTTAGCATGGACTATAGAGACAGGAGGGGAGAGGGATGGGGCAAACCACAAAGACTGGACATTGATGATGACGATGCTTGATACCACAGAAACGCTTTAGAGAGCTGTCGTGCTGACTTATCAGTCTGTGCCTAGTGTACAAAGCAACAACACCAACACGTGCGCACACACTAGGACATTCACTAAATACACAAGTTCTTGCCCTATTCTTTCACGTTTTTCTTCGACTTTTTCCCCACTGTCTTATGCATGTGGGATGATGATGAGGAGGATGAGGATGAGGATTAAATATTATCTAGCGGAGAAAACGAACCCTTTTATTACGAATTAATTTAGGGCTACAATATCTTGTACACTTTTACTGAAAGGCTCAATAAAAAATCTTTTTTAAGCAGTTTATATAATTTATATATACACTGTGTATTTACAGAAAAACACAAAACAATTCTCAACTTCTGACACATTGGGAGAGAGAATACAATTCTTTTTAACGGGAATTCTGACTTGAACCCTGTTTTCACTCATTAAAGTTTTCGGTCTGTCTGCTGTGGATGACAATGACATGGCATCGCGAAATTCTTTTCAGATGGGAAGGATTGGGAAACTTTCAAAAGACACGAACACACGATGATAGCATCGCCAACAAGGAAACGACCATGTCTACTGCCACCCCAGCTACCACCACTACAACACTTGTGAACCACGAACCGTGAAGTATGCTGGGAAAATGTTTTCATGTAAGATACATGCAGTGTATTTAAAGTTGCACATTTTACAAGGCTGATAATTCCCGTGCTGTCTTCTACAACATAGAAAGCGCTACCTACACTGATAGATAAACTGAAATGTCTTCAAAGACAGACAAACTTCCTCTTTCTCTTCCTTTCCTTTCACTTCATCTCTGCACGCACATGCATGTGTGTGTTATATTGTTGATGTATGTGTTTGTATATATGTTTGGGTGTGTAGGTTTTTTATTTTGTTCGTTTGGTTGGTTTTTTTTTTTTTGGTTTGTTTTTTTTGTTTTTGTTTTTGTTTTTGTTTTTTTTTTTTTTGTTTGTTTTTTTTTTATTTTTGCTTTTGTATGTTGCTATTGTGCTTTCGGCGCGTGAGTGCGTGTGTGTAGAAAGCTTATTAAACGATGTAAAATATCCCAGCCATCCTCTCCTGCAAACAAACACTCCCTATGTTATGTTTCACACAGCTATTGTACCCGAGATCTTATCCTTAAACTCTCACCTCAACTCGCTTGTGCTTCAGAGGTTGAGAGGGTGTGACAAAGTGTCCTGATCGTTATAACATTCACGTACAATAACAAATGAGCGAATTGAGAAATATAATCATAGCTAACCAAGGATGAGAGCGAGAAAAAATGTGAGACTTCATTTAATTTTAAATAAAAAACACTAAAAGACGAATGATAAAAAATAACAAGTCTTGTTTCTGATGCAAATGTCTTTAGTACCCTGCTGCTTCCCACGGAGCTCGTGTGTCTGACGCCGGGAGAAAAGAACAGTTTATGTTTTCTAAGAGCTTCTCTCACTCGCCCACTCCAGAATAATGACGAAAAGCACTAACTCATCACCCAATCAATAGCGCCGTGACATGAGCCTTTGTTCCGCGACAACTAATCAATTATCTCTTTACAAAAGGAGCACGGTGTTTGCCTGTGTGGGGTTGACAGACAGGTCCAGCAGTCCACACACCACGTCAACTCGACCCGACCAATCAATGGCCTCGCAGCCAATACACCGGTGGCAGGCGATAGTGTCCAGCATAAAAGGAACATAATATTTTTTGTCACGAAGGGATTGATTTCTTTAAAAAGAACTAGAAAGGGTTCAATAGCGGGAGGACAAAGTGCTAGAGTTCGAAATCTCACAAGTTTGCATTCTGCCAGTTGCTTGAGTTAATCTATAGATTTTCTTTCTCCCGACGATAACTCCTGTTTATAAACAAAACATTTTCAAATTTAGTGCAAAGGAGTTCTTAAGGAGTTCTGGGCGGGGAAGGATGAATGCTGCTTCCACATTTGTTTATCTCTCAACAGTTTTGCACTTACTTTCATTTTCATCCAACATTTTGCTGCTAATACATATTGTTTGCGCAGTCTACACTGCCAGCTAGAGCTAATAATTGTGATTATTTTAACAAAGGACACACTATAAACATACAGACTAATGCTACTTTCTATCAAACAATTCATGACCATGATCACGATATAAAGAGGGAAATACCATCCATTTGTCCTCGCATTTGCTTAAAATTTACTGTCAAAGCGATACAAAGAGATACAATGCCATTTCCTCGGATGAAAAGAGACACACCTCCGGATACTTCCCCACTTCATTCTGGAAGTAATAAATGTCATCAATACTGTTGGTCTCTTGTCCAGTGTGCTATTGAATTAAAGTAACACCATCAATGCTGTTGGTCGTCCACAAAGTTTGACACAGAAATCGATTTGAAAAGTCCTCTGTGAGAGATGCCAAGGCCGAAGTCGTAGACTGGTAAAGCCAATTTTCCGAACAATGCCTGTTCTATTGATTGTACAGGCTTCCCCCTCCGCTCCAGTGCCTGCAGTTGATGGAGGCAAGGAATGGGCCGTGACCACTCGAAGCCCTAATCGCATTATGGAGCAAATAAATCCAACGGCAATTCGCGAGTGACGTGAGGGGTGTGAGGGTGGTTGACAGAATCGAGGGAGGGAGGGAGGGGCAGTAGAAGGAAGGTTCGACGAAAAGTTAAAGGATCAACGACAATGGCCGAAGTCTGATACGACAAGGCGCGAAGATTGCAGGATGAATGGGGGATAACTCACTTCCTCTCGACTTCCATCTCCCTGTTTGCGCCGTGTTCTAAACAAGATTATTGCCAACAAATATCCCCACTCCCCAGTCAAAGACCGAAGATCTGCTTACATCCTGCATGGTATCGTAGTTATGTATTGTCCAGCTGATATGTCGTGATATGTTATGTCGAGATGGAAATGTAAATGTAAGACGAAGAGTAAGTTTGGACGGACAGTTCAAGGCAGGTGAACAAAGAAGGCCATTTCCTTAGTTTTTACTGACATTTTCTAGAAGAAGTAATGCATATTATGAACCCACGTGAGACCCTAATTGCAGACGCAGACAGAAAGAGAGACAAAGGGGAGATATACACACACTGTGATAAGACAATGCCAACTATCTCCCCCAAGAAAACCCACAAGGCATTAGAAGGAGGAGGGCTACGTAGGAAAAAGAAAATTAGAAAGAAAGAGATACTGGGGATAATTTTCTGTTAATTTTAATCAAGGACTGTAAATGATTAGTATTCTAACAGGTCTAGCGTTCTCAAGTTTGTTTAGAAGATTATCTACATGCTTGACATAAGCAATGACATGTATGATAGTTCTTCTAGAGACACCAATACAGTGCCACCATGTCTTACTTTCCATCATTGAGGATCCACTGCTCTGTCTCTGTCTCTGAACAAACAGAACTAAGACATTGTCATCATTATTTACTTCTCATGATTTTCTCATCATTGATCGGACGACGTTTTATCATATATGTGGTCTGCCATGTATATGTGAAAACCCTACTCCTTGATAATACAACAGTTATCCTTTCATTCCTATCCGTCACCACACCCACTTTCATGTGTCGTGGACAACAACAATCACAGTTATTCACTGAACAGAATCACGCACACAAGAACCTTCAGGAAAATGTCTCTATTTCTAGACAGCGGCCAGCGATGGAGGGGGCGATGACAGCAGCGACAAGCAGGCGGCGATGAAAGCAGCGACAAGCAGGCGGCGATGAAAGCAGCGACAAGCAGGCGGCGATGAAAGCAGTGACAAGCTGGCGGAGGCGGCAATAGCTGGGGCACGGCGACATTCCACAGTGCATCTCGCTCCAGCTTGACAACTCGCTGCCGATCGCAGAAGTCCGGACAAACAAATGCAGCCAATCAGCCCAAGCCATTACCAGGCAATAACAGTCATTTCCGAAAGCTCTCGTCCAAAGAACGATTACTCTGCGTAAGACCGACAGATGGCGCGAAAGAAACATGGACGGAAAAAAGCTGTCCACTCGCTTCTAATCTCCAGCACAGCATCCCCCCCACACAACTACCCTACCTCCATCTCCCCATTCCTTAAGAAGTACAACAGCCTCTAAATATAGAAACGTAACGATGCATCGGCTGCTGCTTTTGTTGTGCCGATGTATGCCGGGTAATGATTATGGAGCATGATGAGGTAGCCGACGATAATTAAGACATCCTGAGCATTATGTCTCAGACGAAAGGAACAAGAAGGAAAAGGTAGATGCAGTCCACATTTAGCTGAAAGTGAGACACAAAGCTGGGCTCAAACTTGAAGGAAAAAAAAAATTCCCAACAACTGGAGTTTCGTTCCTCTGGGGAGAGATTTCATCGCACATTTCGTCAGCTTGAATGATAAGCCCTTGCCGCACGGTCTGTCCAGGGAGGCCTGCACTTTGAAACATTCATGAAGCGAGCTCTCTCGGCCATCTCGTCCAGTTAATACCCAGTTCCTGTAATCCATACCAGCTTTTATTTCCTGTCACATGACTTGTCACATGTTTCCTGTCACGTGGCCTCAAGCCTACTTTTTTCCCCAAGCTCACCGACATCTAGAATGGCTCCACGTAAGAACAACTGAAACAATACACGAATGGACCACGAAACAAAATTACTCGTATATGCTTCATTTACTTTCAAGTGGTCGACTAATTGACTGTAGAACACGCTAATTAGGAAAAGGTTATTGAACGAGTTGGCAAGCCTGCTGTTTCAAGGCACTTGTCTACCCCAAAAAAAGAAAGAAAACCAACAACAACAAACAAACAAACTGTCAAAAAGAGTTACACCGCCACAAGAAACACATTTGACTACAACTGTCCTCTGAGTCTCGAAGACAAAAGAACAGATAAACTGAACGGAAAACACAAACGGTTCTCAAAACTTGAGAGATTTGCCGTTTCCGGGAAACTCAGTCCAAATGTTCGTCCAATTCATCATTTCACCAACTGCTCAGGAGCTGTGCCACCACGATGCCGGACAGCTAGTGCCATTAATCGTGGTCTGGGTGCATTTGTCAAGCTTAATGCCGCACACCCCACACCCCGCTTGTCACATGGCATCGCTCTCTACCCCGCTACGTGTGTCATGCTTCACTGCCCTTCCCTCGCAGTTTGTCATGCTTCACTGAAACACGCCCTCGTTTGTCACAAAAAGTGTTCGTGGTTATTTGAGAATGATACATTTTGAATGAGTTATATTTATACTTATGGTTAAGACACCTGCTGCAATCTTAATTTAAATGTACATTATCTACATTCTGGTTAAAAATTTGTTTTCACTATTCAAAATGTCAATTGGACTACACCTATAATTTGAGCTAAGTGGAGCATATTGGACTGAGTGACGAAGAAATAAACTGTTTTCACTGGACGTGTCTTCACTGTACGATTAAAAATAACATTTCTAGCATTGACATTTCAAGAGCACACAAGAAAGAACATTACCATTGATTTGGAGAAAGCAGGAGGTTTACCTATCACTAATATCTACAAACACTGTTTGAACTAAAAATAAAGATGAATGACATTTCTTCACTCATGCAACCCGACGTCTGGCAGAATAAAGTGCAATCAGGACTGACTGCAGCAGGCGAGGAGGGAGACGGTGATGAATTGATTTTTAAGAGTAGGACTTATGGAGTTCTCAATATTATCTTAGCAGAGACGGCCTGCGGCGAATCTTGACTGATGACTGCAATCTGCTACAAAGAACAGCCAGCCTGATTACCCTGATAAATTAGGCCGCTTGTTTGCCGCAGGTCTTCTTGTTTCCTTATCTTCCAAAGTCCTTCCACCATATTTCTCCGGTGAATGGTCGAGTGGGTACAATACTTCACGAACAACAAGAAGCAAGAGCAGAAAACACACGTGTGTGTGTTTTAGTTTGTGTGTGTGTGTGTGTGTTTGTTTGCTTGTGTCCAACTGACGTCACAGACAATATCTGTGTTACAAAATATTTTAAAATATAAAACTCTAAAGAACATATATATTCCTCAACTGCACATTTCTTTTACCATATCGTCTTTCCGAACTCATGTCCAAAAATTCTCGATAGGCCGGCGTTATTCCAACAGGATTCTCTTAGTCATGAGACTGTGGTCCATCAACAGCTTGTGGTCCTTGTTTAGCTGGCAAGATGTCTTACCTGACAACAGGACTCGATCACGTGACTTGGAGGGCAAACCTGCTGGCGGACATGGAGATGCGCCCAGTGCTCACACATCTGTTTGATACACGCAATCAGACTGGCACTCTCTTTGAGCAAGTAGTTTGTCTGAGTCAGTTCCCTCTTGAACTGCTCGAAACTGGCCGCTGAAGTATCTTTCCGCCGGATGCTCCTGTACGCTGTTTCTGCCATGCGCAGGAAGTTACTTTGCAGCGCAGCGCAGGCGCACTCCATACGATGACGTTTCACCGAGGGCGATGACAGAACATCGTAATCTCTCAGGGAGCCTGGATGGCAACTTGGAATTTCTGAATAGAGAAAAAAATTAGACTCTAATTTACAACCAAAAAAATATTATTTTAATGTTCTTTAAATGTGGTGTTTAAAATGCATTGTTTGCACTTAATAACTTTTTATAATCGTGGAGACCATTCGTGAAAATTTACAATCTTCTGAATGGACGAGCTTTTCAGACTACATCCCACAGTCCTGTTGCAGTCAACCGGAAAACACGACAGTCCAACTTACCGAGTTTTCTTTTCTGCGAGAGTTCTTGCTGAGAACATGGAAGTGTGTGACCATCACACGGACACATCTGGAACTTTCTGTGTGGCGCGTCACGCACGGTCACCTCTTGTGACGTCAGGGCTCGTGCACGTGCGCTGCCAGCCACAGGTCGCCTGTCGGTGCACAGGTGAGTGTGTGATCCTGTGGCTGGACCGGCCACCCAGTCCCGCGCCTCATTCCAAGACTCGTCCACATGAGCTGGAAATAGAAATGTAATGGGTTAACATGGGTTAATTACAATTTAATTACAATGTAAACACGACATAATCAAGAGTAATTAATGACATTACCGCGTAGAGTGTCACAAATTAAGAAAAGAGACAATTATTATGGGAGTCAAACAGAGTTAATTGATTTTCACCTTTTTATTGCTACTATTTCACGGTTGAATGCCTTTGTCTGGGTGTTCATCGCTTCTGGGTAGAGCGTCGTGTGCACGTGTGTATCTCCGTAAGTCTACGTTGGCAGGTGAACATTTCATGTCTGCAAATACTTTGCTTGCTTTCCTACATCCTACTGCACGTATGTGTGTGTGTGTTCGTGCATTCTACTATATATTCTATGAAACTGAAAACAACCAAGGTGAACAAAGCCCTCGTCTGCGTACTATTCCTTGTGGCAAGCAGCAGTTAATAACCGCTTCACAACGGCGGCAAATTCGGTCGAAAGACTGAAAAGAAAACTCGGGCTGTGAAGGCCTCACGGGGCTCATGGCAAAATAAGCAAAACATTTCACAGACATTAATTTCTGACTGTTGTTTGCACATTTTCACGGCACACAAACTCTTTAGACTTTGATGATCTCGTGTGTACGTGTGCGTGCGTGTGTGTGCGTGTGTGTGCGTGTGTGTGCTTGTGTATGTGGTGCGTGTGCGTGTGTGTGTACGTGGTGTGTGTGCGTGTGTGTGTGTGGTGGAGGGGCATCAAAGTCGTGGAAATCCATACCTGCTGAGCGCGATTGCCATCGTTTTTTTCTGCCCCTCCCGGTGGTGCGTGCCGCGGTGTGTACACTACAAACAGTTTTTTGTCACGCCAGCCCCTTCTCCCGCCTGTGTGCATTATGCACGATGTGTTGGTACACTTGCACTCCCAGCAACTTCCAGTTTTCTTGAAAGATAGATGAAGTGTCATAACACGCTACATCAGTTCATAATTTTCCTTCTTTATCTTCCACGGGTACCCGGGGTGTCGGGGAGAAGTGGAGATAGCGGCCGATGGCTGGATGCGAGGTCCCCGCGCGACAAGAGGGTGTCCACCACACACCTCACCCCCAACACCCTTGAAACAGTGTCTGGGAGAAGGGTCATCCTCTTAAACATAGGCTGTGATTGCTGGCTGGTCGTCTGGGATGCTGGCCAGTCCTCTGGACTCTGCTGCTGGATGTTACTAGACTGATGTAACCGCCAGCGTTTCTCTGATTATTTTCCTTTTGGATTATGTCCCTTGTAGTCTTTGTTGCTGCCCTTGTGAGATATTTCATTTGACATGTTAGTCTTCTCTCCTGGCGCTGGGTCTGTGTCAAAGTCTGGAACTGATAGGTGGGTACAAATACTGTTTCCTGACTTCTGTTAGAATAACGGGGTGGCTGAGGAGGAGTGGAGTTGTTTTTTAACGGACACGTCGCTGACTTCATGTTTGTCTCTAGACATTCTCCGTTGTTGCTACCCCGATGTTTGACATCTGATGTTTGTTTGAATGACTGCCATTGATATTGATGTTCAAAGTGTTTTGTATGCTGCTGACTGCCACAACTTCTGTCTGTTCTGTGCTGAGTCACATGTCACGTGTTCACTCACTGTGACTAGAGTGTTCAAAGGCGCCAACAGTGTCTGCTTGTATTTGTTCAACATCCCATCAGGGCAAAGAGTAGTTTATTTAGTATCTCCAAGTCTAGAGTTTCTTCTTCAGTGATTCGATCCACGGTCCAGATATTGAATTGTAGTGACAGCCCACATCTGCAGATTGTTGTAAATCTGTCAGTCCAGAGAATAACAATAAAAAAGCTGTTTTGGACGTAAGTTCCTTCTCTAACACCTCATTCGTAAGGTTTATTATTATCCATTATTACCCATGTTACCGAGCTTTGTTACCTGTGATGTTACCTGTGGGAGACAGCAGCAGTGCCACTAGCATGAAAGAGAAACAATGCTTGTTGTGGGACACGTGCACAAACAGGTAAACACACAGAGCCTCTTGTTGCTGTATATGGAAACGAGTTTGAACACACCTGACCACTCTACAAGTACGCAACAACGGCAGAGCAGCGCCCTCTGACGTAATATCCGGGCAATAAATCTTGTTTAGTTTGTTTCCGTCTGGCGGAAGTCCAGCCAAGTTTTTTTCTTTTTCCTTCTAACTCTCAGCCGAGATTTACAGAAAAATAAGGCATTCGCGTTATTTAATGTCAACATGTTGCATTGTGAACAGGGTACATCGTATTATTTAATGTCAAGTTCATTGTATGCAGGGTACAATTGTCTGATAAAGCTCCAGCCTCATTCACCCGCCATCTTTATTCATGTTCATAAAAAGAGGTTGACACCGTCACTGTCTCTCAACTTCTTTTCTTCACTCTCACATTCCTTGCTCTTTCCGCCCTTCATTCTCTCCATCTCATACTCTCTATTGCATTCCATTCTTCACACTCTCTATGTTTTGTTCTTTACTTCATTTTATCCTTCACTCTCTCCATTTCTTGCTCTTTACTTTCGTGTAGTCTTCACTCTCTCCATCCTTTGCATTCTACTTTCTTCCATTCCTTCATTCATGTTTCCTTTCGTCGGTTTCCATGACTACTCCACCCTTACCTTCCTCTCTCAGATTGCAGTTGTCAGTGATGTCGAGAAAAGCAGGTTGGTGAGGACACGCGCACCTTCCTGCTGCAATCATGCCTGATGACGTCTCTGCAGGAAGTGACGCAGAACTGCCAGTTGCATGATCGCAGATGCTCTCGTTAATGTTTGTCAAACACACTGTCGTCTGCTCAGGCAATGACCTGGAACTGTGCACGCCATGCAGATCGCGCTCATTAAGGAAGAAACAACTGCTGGACTCTGTACCAAGGCTGTCATCACTCACAATTACGCCCTCCGACATCAAAGGCCCTGCCGCACAAAAATACACAAAGTTTTCAGCACGATCAGATAGGCTTCACGTGTGTGTGCGTGTGTGTGTTAGCGGGTAGGTGTGTGTGTTTGCGTGTGTGTGTGTGTGTAGGTGTGTGTGTGTAGGTGTGCGTGTTTGCGTGTGTTGTTGGTGGGGGATGGGGACAAGAGGAGAAGGGCACTCGTACTCGAGACAAAGGACGGCGGGGGTCCAGACCACGTAAACAAGAGACAACAACGCGAATGTTTGTGGGTGGATAGTGTTTACCGTTTGTAAGCTGATGTGTGTCCGGAAGTCCCACAAATCCTGTTGTAGTGTGCGCATGTGCTGAAAGCTAAACAGACTGATAAACGTCGATTTGTAAATAAACATTTTTAATTGCAGTTTTCTAGAAAACAGTGTCAGGAGGAAAATCTGTTTGATCAATCCGAGTGCAGGTCAAACGATAACGAATGTCGTTGGCTTCTCGAGCCCTGGGACTAACTGGATCACGTGATGCGAGGAGGACAATACAGACCCTGTGAAGTTTAGCATAATGACCACGAGACACAGGGAAGCAACTCTGTACTTTAGCACAATGACCGCGACAAGGGAGGAAAAGACGGAGGAAGGGTAACAAATTCACCATTGGACAAAATATTAATAATTACGATGGAAAGTAGACGAATTGGTAGCATTGAGAATTACAGTAGCACAGAAATTTAAAGTAAACAGCATAAAAATAGAATTAAACATTGCATTTGATATACGTGTATGCCCACAAGTTTCCACCTATCTTTATGTATAAGTGTGTGTGTGTGAAGAAGGCCACTTAGCATACTGGACTATCGAGGTGTTACCAGCACGTGACTGGGACAATGATCGTTCTTTTTCTGAATAAAAGTGCTGAGACTACTTTTGATGACTCTCTCTCTCTCTCACACACACAACAACACCCTTCACTAACATACACGTGCAGTGTCTCACACCCACACAAACACCCCTCTCCCCCCTACACACGCAGACGACTGTCCAACTTGCTCTACGATCTGTGTTGTCAATGTAACGTGTCAGATATAACTGACTGTTGGTGAGCACAGCCATCGACTCATCCCACTCCATCGGGCTGCTGTGTCAGTATTGTCAGAATTGGTCGTGAACCTTTGGTTCTTGGTTATGACATCATTCTCCACCCCACCCACTTCAGATGCCAGCCTTGTTTACAACTGATGATTCTGAAAACTGAGACAATCTAGAAGAATGGACACTGTAGACACCGCTAACATCCAGTAGGTTTCTGACCAGATGCTCTGTGACTGTGTAATTAAGTCCAGCCCCATTCTCCCTCCTCACTTTTTCTATACAGAATCTCATTGTACTGAGCATGGCATTGTTTCCTTTTTTCACTTGTTGCGACCCAGACTCCCGGAGGTGTGGTGTAAGAACTCGACACTGGCCAGTGGCTGGAAATAAACTTCTTGGCCAGAGCTGACGTCAGCGGCGGGGTGGGCGAGTCTGCTGCACGTGCTCACATGCAAATGAGATGGACTCTCAGTTCTCAGCAGCTTTGGGTTTCACATTCAGTAAAGTCCTCCTAACGTCTATTGATTCTCCTCTCATACAACTTGTGGGAGTGAACAACTTGGTTTATTTCTTCGGGTGAATAATTTATACACTCCAACATAACGACAAATACTCTTACAGTGCGTGTGAACTTTGGTGTCTTTTACCTTTATTAGTGTGTTAATGTGTTAATGTGTGAGTGAGTGAGTGAGTGAGTGAGTGAGTGAGAGAGAGAGAGAGAGAGAGAGAGAGAGAGTAAGAGTAAGAGTAAGAGTACAGTATGTGCATCATTGGGTCTGTAGGATTATCTATTATCAGCACTTGTGTTAGTCTCTTCTTGTGCAAAAACCCTCACGCTGACTTGTGTGCGCAAGGAATGAAGAAATTTCATTCGTCAACAAATACCAAAAAATAAGAAGGAAAATATCATTCTTTAACAAAATTAATATATTTGCTTGCATGAAAACAGTTGTGAGGTTTTTTTTCAGATTTTGTGAACTGAGTGCCAGTGGCCGGGCCTACAAGTTGTGTCCCGCCGGTGTGATCAGCCCTCTTCACAGGCAGGAAGTCCATCGGCCAACGATCCCGCCAACACCACATCATCCTTGACACTTCAGGAGGAAATTAAACTGGAAATTGTAGCTCTGGGAGTGCGGCTATCAGACTAGGGAGTGCACGATACAGACCAGAGTGCAGTAAGCAGAAACCTGCAAGTCCCAGTATTCCACCTGACCACCTAGAGGGCAACAACCGTCATTGTCCACCCAATTTAAAACTTCGTGTCTTCCTATGATGTCAGAATGCTAGGTACACGACTTTGCGAAAACGAGGAATATATGTAATTAAGCGCTGCCACTACTGAAAAGATGTCAATTAAGCAGAAGCATACTACTGCAAATTAATAAAGCAACTTGAGGATCTCGACTTTGGGGATGACATCAGCCTGTTGTCCCACAGGCAGCAACACGCACAGACAAACTCAGTCGGCTCTCATGAAGCAGCGATGACCATCAACATCAAGAAGACGGAGGTGATGAGGGTCAACAACAAGCAAGAATCCCCACTCCAACTACATGGAGAATGTTTTACAGAGTCTGACCGTTTCATCTACCTTGGCAGCATAGTCAGCAAAGATGGAGGTACAGATGAAGATGTCAGAAGAAAATGTAAGACAAAGGAGTAGCATGAATGTATTCCGTAATAATATCATACAATGTGTTGATGTAGACACAGCTAGAGTCATCTGCAATATAGAAGAGCATGGTCGCAAAGACACAAGTGTACATATTTGTGCGGTCAAACACTCAGACTCGAAAAACAGATGGAGCACGTGAGAACAGGTAAACCAACAGCACCAACAACAACAGAAAACACGATTACCCCACATAAACCGAGGCGCACAAACAACCATTAAGAGAAAATACAGGCACACGTATCTCTATGTACGAAGCACACAACACACACGCGCGCGCACGCAGACGAACAAGTACACGCAAATGGCGGAGTTGCAGGCAGACGTATTGAGCGATAGCCATCGAAATGATTTCATTAAAAGGCCGCGCGCACTAGAAACAGCAGTATGACCGGAAGTCACTCAGCCGCCGCCAAGCACTGGCTGTCGCGTAAACCATCAGGACCAGGGATCAGTCAATTAACCTCCCGATCAGCTCACAATGACCAGCGGCCGCGTGTCTCCCGTCATTAGGCCACATTGTCAACGCTTTCTTCCCCGCCCGCAAGGTGCGTGCATGCGCGTGCGTGCGTGTTCGTGTGCGTTTGCGTGTGCGTGTGCGTGTGCATGTGCGGGTGATGATTTGTGTGGATGTGGATGTGTGTGTGTGTTTGTGAGTGTGCTGGGGGAGGGGATGTACACGGCTCGGCCAGCAGGTGCGCGTGCATGCCTGAGCGCGCGTGAGTGGGTGTGCGTGCACCTACTCAATCACGTCCATGTTCTGTCCCGTGTCGCGCTGTGTTGTGCACAAAGCCAGCGCCTTGTCGCCGACATTACAGCAGTAGCCGAGTCCGCCACCGCCGATCGTTGAGAAGTAACAGTAATTAATCTAACAAATTACCAGCACTCTGCAGTCGCCTCACAATTCCCATAATTCATTTCTGAATCCGGCTTCACTCTCTCCTTCCATCTGCGGCCCACCCGAGTGCACCCCACCCTCCACCAAAAATACCTTCACGCACTTGATACAGCAGCCACCCAGTCAAGCATCACCCAGCAGGCTGCGGGCTGGGGTGGGCACTGACGTCACGTTGCCAGGAAGTGTGGGTACCCGTATGTAAAGACACCGTGCGCCTCCTGGTGGTCATGACTGAAGATTTGTGTTCGCGGTCAGGATAAAGATTGACAGATACCCGCTCACATATTTCAAACGTTGGTAAATACTTTCTCTTGTGTTGTTACACCTTTCAGTGTGGAATACTCACGGGTCCGACAATGTCGATTCAAACAAGTCTCCCTCTCCCTTCTTCCCTCTCTCTCTCTCTCACATACTCTTTCTCTCTCGTTAAGTCGCTACGTTTCTATTATCAGACCTGAATACATTACCCCGCCCTCTAAGGAAAAAAAAAAGAAAAGAAAAAATCCTCTCCACGGCATTGTCTATCAAGATGCCAATATTCGTAGCGTTGGCCCCACTACAACTTCCGTAACAACACAAATAGCGACAACATTGTCGACAACTGTTTCTTCCGGCACTTAGTATATTTACTTAGAATATTAACTGCCTCAATGACACAACACACGTTAGCAAATTGCTTTATGCACATGTCAAATGTAAGGAAGTCTTCAAACAAAAACTGAAATATTCGCATCCACAAAGCATGTCCACGTCCGTTCGCTTTCATCTTGTAAACAACATGATTCATCTGTGTTATAGATGTCGCTTCTTTAGAAAGGCCGTGCTGGGTAGAGACATCCACCCCCTGCTGCGAGTTCGCCCATTGCACGTGAGGGCAAATGTCCACCTGATGGTGGTCCGCCCTTACAAATGTGATGTCAGGCAGTTCACCGAGTGCAGCGACTGCACGACACTTCAACACGAACACAACCCACGGAAACCTTTCATGGAATAATCGTGGTTTCGGTAACCAGCATCCGTAGATGTTTTTACCACTAACCATAGTTTGGAGACAGTGGTCTACACATGTGGACAACCCGTGGCAGTGGGCAGATCTTCTACTACTCAGTCAACAACTACTCACGCGTTAAAACCCACAAACATATTGCAATTTACTTTTATATTTAGTGTTTTATTGCTGTTACTAATTCTGTATTTTATTATTTATATAAATCTTTATGTTTAAACACTATAGTCGTTGTCATAAAGGAAAGACAAAACAAAAGAACATTACTACAGAGTAAGAACAGGAGGGAGAGTAGTCCCATACAAATTCTTGAAGAGCTGGTCTATTTTTAGACAGTTGCCATGATGCCAGGATGATGATGGGGCTGAGGAAGATGATGGTCTGTCGAGGGCGAGAATACTGGGCGACTTCAGTCAAGACGAGCAGCTCCTGTGTGTGAACTCTCTTACAACGTTTGCAGCCCGTCAACAGCTGTGACGACAAAGACGTCAGGTGCACGCATGCGCCGTGATGGCCGTCGACAGCTGTGACGGCGTTGCTCAGGAGGCAGCTGTGACGCCTTGTCCTATCGGAGGCCTGTTGACTGAATGCCGACGTGTCTAAGAACGTGGGACCTGGGAGACCGATACCATCTTCTTATCGCAGGATGAAGTTTGTTTATTTGTTTGTTTCGTTTTCTCTTGTACTGCTGCTAATGGAGAAATGTTTGCCACGCACTGAATCACGCGCGTGGCTATGCGTGGCTTCCTGGCCAGCTCCAGCTCCTCCCTCACTCTTTGGCCACCCTTCTGTCTTCCTTGCCAGACCATACCTTCCCTCACTTTCTTGCCAAACTCTCTCATCACCCCTATTCCGAGTATGTTTGTTCATCAGTCACCAGCAACTTCAACAACAGCAGAGTTGTCCATCATGTGCAGATTTGATATACTTACTTTTACACCATATCATAGTCATCATGTACAGCTATCCCTTCATCACACCATCATGTCCTGAAGTATACAGCTACCAGAACATGCACCCAGCGGGAAAGTCCTCAAGTACACAGCTACCCGCATCCTCACACACCAAGTCGCCCCAGGCAGACAACTCGGCACGTGCGTCGGCTGCACGTGACATGCGCAGAAAACCTGCGCGTTGATTTGAGCCAGTGTTGGTTCCGTGGCGATGAACTGAATGAATGAATGAGCAAATCAATGAATATTGCTAACGACGTACGTAAGTAGAACTGACATGTTAGAGAAGCGAGAGGTGAGCGAGATGTTCTTACAGCCAAGTGATGCAAGGTGTGTGAGTCTGGCTGATGATTTGTGTCCAGCAGGCCGGTCAGACACCGGTAGACCTCGCTTCCTTCCGTCCATTAGAGACAGAAATGTTCCCCTAACGAACCTGCCTGTCTACATGAAGGACTGCGTTGTTTACTGTCCGCTACAGACGTTAAAAATAATGTATCGATTCCTCGTATCGTTAACAACGTTTTCACATTTTCACTTTTCCTGACAATGTTGCCAGAGCCTCTGTTTGACTGTCATTAGGTTCCTGAAAGCCGTTTAGAACAATCATGTCAGCGGCATGTTCAATTATTGTTTTTTATTGCAAAGCAACTGTAAGACATTAGGATTGTAAGAATGTCCCGCTTACAGACGCTGCCAGCCGACAGGTCGAACCTGTCTCAATGTTGTGTAGTCTTCAGCTCTTTGTAAATAAACAAACAGCGTGCATGGAGAGACTAAACATGCTCATTATGCTTCAGCACGCAGATTTGATCAGTATTAGCAAAAATAAATATTTGTATAGCAACTTTGAAGCGCACCCACGTGTACTGTTATCACATACAAAATTCACACACACACACACATGCACAAACACACAAACAAACACGCACGCCCACGTACACACACCTCCTGCATCTCACGCATGTGCACTAAGGTAAACAGACTTGCTTTTGTGTCGCACCAACTCCTTTTTTGTCTCTTCCCTTCATATGTGTGTACGTGCGAGAGTGCGTGTGTGTGCGCGCGCATGCGTATATGAGTATGTGTGCATGCGTGTGTAAATGTAAATGTGCGTGCGCGTGCGTGTGCGTGTGTGTGCATGCGCGCTGCCTTGTGTCCATCTTAGGATATCTCTCCTCGTCTCCCCCATAACACTTCTCTCTCCATCTCCGCCCCCATCCCCTACCCCCCGTCCGCCTGTGATTCAGCCGTCATCATCGGCTTACCTGAATGACATCAAGCATTCTGACCCATTACCTTCTTGTTTCCGTTTCCAGAAGTCGGGTTCCTTTGTGGGATTCACAAACCGGAAGCCGTCGGCCGGAAGTGCGTCATTAATGTCCTTCGAGATTCGTTCCCATCAGAAAAGAAACAAGGATCAGTTTACACGCATCCTTCTGCTATTATCTCATTTCCACAGAGAAGTCCAATTGCAGACTGTCCGGCGTCAGCAGCTGTCGCAGCCGCCGCACATCTCTCATCTGACATCTTGATGATGACACTCATCTCATCTCATCCACAAGAGACGATCACCGCTCGATGCCTTTAAAGATGCATCAAAAGTCTAATTGCTTATTTGTTTGGCAACAGCAACAGCAGGTGAGCAGCGCGTGTTGTTCACATGGAGTAAGGTTTGACCATCCTGTGAACTGTGACCTGCGGGGCCACCAAGGTGTCTCTCAACTTGAAAACAGTTTCATTGATCTCCCCGGGGTTTGTCCACAGCTGAAACTATTGTTCGTGACCGCAGGGTTGTTGCAGGGTGAGCAAGGTTCCAGTTTACAGTTTTCATATCCTGCTGGAGGCTGCTGCTAGGACCGCATCTCACTAACGAACTTGTCTACAGGAAGGACGCGAGCACCTGCCGACACACTGACAACCCAAGTCTCTTTCCCGCGCAATTCTTCTCACAGAAATTAAATTCCTAATGCATGGAAAATCAAGCTTTTGCATAGAAATAGATGTTGTGTCAACAACAACAACAAACGCAGACTCTAGCTACCTACAAATCACGTTTCAGTTACAGGTGTAAAATGTAAAACCGCCAGGTGACAAAGTTCCAGACTCGTCATGCCATCTTGAGTCGCTGGCGAGACTGAGGCCACTGGACCCAACACTTCAAAAATAAACTTCGTGAGATCGTCGTTGATGCCGTCACCTGTGACAAGTTCCAAACGTCCATTCACCAGGAATTCCCTCAGACGTGGGGCAGGCGACACGGTGGACACGGGACATACGTTACTAGTCCAGGTGAAACACAGCGATTACCTTGCACAGGTACGGGCTGACACCTCCGCACGCAACACTCAAGTTGCTATCAATCGAGCAAACACAGGAACCTGCACAAAACTCCTGAAGTGCGGCGTAACTGGCATCGGATCCCGCGCACAGGGGGCGCGTGCAGGCACTTGACAGCGCGCGCACGCCACGTTCAATGCACGTCGTGACTAATGTCGCCAGGTACGCCGCCGGTCCACACCGCTGGCGGCCATCGTGGCCAGTCAATAGCCAGTCTCACCTGGCCCAGTGCTGCCACCTGGCCCACGGCCGGCCCGGCGTTCTCGCGCGAGGTTCCGGTCTGGCACCGGAGTCCCCAGCCCCACGGGGGGGTAGGAAGCGCGGTAGGTTTGCCTTGCAGGATGGCTTTGAGTACGATCACCTGGCGGTTACCTGACAGGTGCTATAAATTCTTAATCAAGACGACAGTCTTATTCTGGAGAGTTTTCTATGTTATTTCTATGCATGATGTAAAAACAATCGAAAAGTTGTTATTTAAACTCTGGAGCGGCCCAACCTTGGCCCCGGTAATCGTTACCACGAAGTAGAGGTTGCGGATTTTGTAGGAGAAGTAAAAAAAAATTCTTAAAGCTGTGCACCTGCTAGTCTATGTTGATGTCTCTATAAGCCAACTGCTAGTCTATGTTGATGATGTCTCTATAAACCAACTGCTAGTCTATGCTGATGATGTCTCTGCTGCAACCTGCCGGCCCGAGAAGTGAGTTGCGATCACGCATGATATATGTAATCGTGTCAAGTTGCAAATGGTTGCGCCGTTAATGAGAAGCTCTTCGCCATCTGAGGGTAAACCCTCCGGTCCCTCACTAGCCCTGTGTACCCTCCGGTCCCTCACTATTCCTTTGTCTTTAGTCAGCCTCGTAGCTTGTACTGTCCTCACTGTGGTGCCGTGGCTATACTGTACTAACAATGGGCTGTACGGTACTAACAGAGGTTTACTGTACTAACAGTCGTTGTATGGTCATAACATGGCGGCCGAACGTCACTACCACACGTAGACGTCACACAGTTGCAAGAATAAGATGAGGGAAAGCATAAAAGAGCATAAGTCATAGAAGGAGAATGCGAAGAGGAAAAAAACAATGAAGGATCAACAAAACACAACTGGTCCTCGGGTTTGTTTTTCTCTCTCTCGGGAGAGGGCGCTGGCGGCTTCCAGAACCTCGACATACTCTCACCTCGTGTCTAGTGTTTCCCGCACTCAAGGACTCGCAGACAAACAACAGCACAGACAAAGCAACGGGATGGTGGTTAGCAGGATATGACCCTGAGGTCATCGCCTGCTGCCGGCCTCTTCCCTGTGACGTGCGTGTGGTGTGTACTGATGTCTGTGTGGTGTGTAGTGAGTGATAAACATATTTCTGTCACCATGCGTGCCTATATTTATGGACACATTACAGTATACTCTGGTTTATCTTTATGTGCTCTGAGATGCATTCACAAAGCTGTCGGAGGCTGTGGCCAGTTGACACCGGGTGGACAAGGACGAGGTAAGAGCAACTACAAGCGCCACCCAGGGTAGAAGAACACTCGAGCGTGCAATCAATGGTACACTGTTTCACCCATCACCGGACCGTTGATTTGCTTGGCCAGACCTGGCAACCGCACGCGCGCACGTGCACAAAGTGAGCGGCGGTCACGGAACATTCAACCGCTTGTCACCCCCACCCCATGGGAGGAAGCCTTTGATGTGACACATTGTGGAGACAAGATAAACATGGCAGTGGACATAACCAGGCTTGACAAAGGGAGAGAGAGAGATGGCGACTGAGAGAGAAAGGAGCGGGAAGAGAGAGAGAAAGTAGATGAAGTGTGAGGTAGAGGTGTGGGGGGTGTGGGGATGGCGGGGTGGTGGGGTGGAGGACGTGAGGCTGTTAAAAGGTAGTCTACCTACTCTTGCTCTATTCATACTACACAGTGAAGAGGATAGAGGTTGGGGTAGTGTGGCCTGATGATTAGTTTGCTTCACTGGGACAAGTCCGTCGCTTGGAGGCTCAAGTAAAAAGATGCTCAGCAGGAGTAGGTACCTGATTTATCAGGGGAGATAAAAGTGGTGGAAGGAGAGGGTGGGGCTCTGCTTTTCAAATGCCAAGTCCTGCCCTTGGCATGGTGAACCACGTCTACCGCCTCTAGGCAATGGTACTCTTCGCCTTTTAGTTTATGACAATGGGTGAAATGTGGTCAGACTGGGTAACCAATATGTTCTGGACTTGCTCACTCACCCGTCCACCTGCCTGCTCCCTCGCTACCTGCAGTCCTGGGTGAGTTGTTCTCATACCCAGCAGGCGGCCCTGCTCCCACCCGGCACCAACATGGCGGCGGGCCAAAAGTCGGCGCCTGACGCTCACACCTCGGCAACAGCACCCGGCTCATGCAAATTGATTCGTGTGCTGCCGTGACTCCAGGAATCAATCATTTATCGCCGACAGAACCCAACATCTCTTCGTTATAACACTGCTACAACCACCCGTTATGCCACCCCTACTGCCACAGCCCCCTCCAGTTACCTCCAATCAGCCTCCCCCCCATCCGCTGTTGCAGGCGCGTTTGTCAACTGGGACAATGTCTATTATTCATCCCGGGCTCGTCCTCACGTGACTGCGCGCCCGCTCCAGTCATTGTTCTTGTCATGTATACGATCTGTCTGCGCGTGTGGCTGCTTATGTGTCCGTCTGTCTCCTGTACTTGTCTGCTCTACAGAAATGTTGTCCTGTGGTGTTGCCGGCATGTGACATCACACAAACCTTCCTTTTGTCAGTATCAAGTGTTATGGACTGTAACTATGTACTACCGTAGTACTGTGGACTGTAATATGTACTACAATACTATGTACTGAAATACTATTACTACAGTACCATGACCTATAAGACTGGCAGCAGACACACCACGTGACCACAGTCAGTAGTGTACAACAGCTAGGTGACAGGAATAAACGTTACCCTACTTTTTCAGTCACACCATTTTGTTAAGAAAGGTGTAATGTGCTCCGTTTGCTTGTTTAATCTCCATACATACAGACGTACAGACATACAACACTCATAGTTTAGTCAACACGTAACACGGGATGTTCGTAGTCTGCTGCTTTGCACTTCTTGTAATCTCACAATTCCTTGTAAGAAATGACAGAAGTCATAACACTTATTTTTTTAAAACTACCAGTCTGTATAAATTTGTGGAATTTTTGAGTTTCACCATATACACAACGTGTGGTTAGAGCCCGTCAAGGACAGGTAATGTACACTCCCTGGTAGTCTCCCCTGGTTTGTTTATTCTCTGTTTAAGCGATCATCTTCGTCTGTTTGTTATCAACATCCCCGTCAGCTCAAAAGTCTGTTGTTCACACCAATTAAGCCTCAAATGATCCGATGAACCCTCCCTGACTCACCTGGTACCTGAATCGACACCTCTCGTGAGACTTACCTCGTCAGTGCACCTGAAGCGGAGGTGAGTGGTTCACCAGGGCTGTTGGGGCGGCCATGCTGGGGTGGACGTGGGTTCCTGCCGTCTGCTGACAGAACTCGTCTTGGCCTTGTTCCACGATTTGCACATCAATGGTGCAACCACATCTCCGTAATGCCTGGTCATGAAACATTAACCAGACAGATCCCCAGTCTAGCTTTCAATGGACCATGAGCTTGCTACCTGTGCATTCTCGCGTGGGTGTAGTGCTTTCTGTAAATGAGCGTGTATGTGTGTGTGTGTGGGGGGGGGGAGGTGGGGATAGTGAGTTTGAAGGTGTGTGTGCTCAATGTTTGCCATCCGTCCCCAAGTCCCGGCCCTGTGTCCAGGTGGAAACGCATGCTCGATGTTTCCAAAATGGCGATCGTTTCTCGTTCAAAGTGTCGTGAGAAACTACGCTGCCCTTGTCAGGCGGGTAGACAGCGGGTACCACACCTGTCAATACCTGCTGCAATGTCCTAGCGGCTGGAGCAGACCACACAAGGCAGCAGTTGTTGCTGCAGTCACGTGGGGCCCGGCACATGGCTGGGCTTTGGTCTGTAAACCCTACACGTCTCCTTCGGGAAACAGTCCTTCGTTAAGGAGTCTGAAGAGCTGAAAAATGTGTGCGCAGAAGAGAAACGGTCGAAGTCTTATTTACGAAGCTGTTAAGTGTCGTTAAATGTTGTAAAACTGATCATTTTAAACAACAAGTTTTTGATGAATAATTGTGCGCAAGAATAAAAAGATTGGGGAATTTATTTCTAGAAGTTTACTTGACAAAACTAGGAATGAAAGAAGGGAAGGATCGGAGAAATGGTGAATAGCAACGCGATGAATTATGTCAGACTCACCAAGCAGGACAGACTCACAAACTGACCGAGATCGGGTCGAAAGATTGACAAACAGAAGCAGCAGCATCCAGCTTTGATGTCTGTCGCGTAACTTGTGAGTCCTGCGGATTGCGCCCACTACTACGTCCTAGTTACGTGCCCTCGCCGATCGTTACGGCCCTTAAATTAGTAATGATCTGTGTCGCCGTGAAGTGACGCCTCACTAAGTGCCAGGCGGACCGAAACAAGTGAGACCACTCCTTGATCCCAGCCACACCGTCCCTCCCCCCAAACACATCTGCATTAATGATGACACTGCGCTAAGTACTTGTAAGCCGGCAAACTGCGGCCATTATCACATTTCTCGATGACATGGGCTGTGGGTGACATCACTGAGTCAACACAAACAAACACAAACAACGTAGTTTTCAAACTGGATTTTTTGGTCACTTTTAGAAATCAAGTCCAAACACAAATGTTCAAATGCTCCGATGTGGAGTGGAGTCCAGCGGAGGGAGCTGAGGTCTGCTGACGAGATGTTTAAAAATAAAAGCTTGATAATCAGAATCAATGTTTTTCCAGCCCAGTGGACTCAGCACCAAGAAACCGTTACCGTACCTGTCAATTAGACCGAGTCTCACCTATCGCCTGGGGGCTTCAGGGGGATTCAGGTGACGTAGCGACACTGCTGCTGTTTACATAATTGACACCTGGAAATGCAGGCCACCTGAGTTCGAGAGCAGCACCCACTTCTTCTTTTGCAGTGAATGTGTTCTACCCTGGGTGCCCGCATACGTATATGGAAAAATAGAATAAAGACACTTATGGACCGAATCACTGATATTATGTCAGAGAGAGAGAGACCAGTCACGTGTCGTCAGCTCACGCGCAAAGAAAACCAACGGTGCAGGTAAACCTCCCTGATGGACATATTTGTTGGATCATGTGACCCTCGTGGATGATGTAGTCTGTCTGTAAGCCCCTGCACTGCAAGTTGGCCCTTTCTTTGATCACTGTCTCTGAGAGACGAGCAAGTTCTTTGTACAAACACGTGCGTCCTGCACACAGCTTGGCAACAGCACGTGCGGCGACTGCCGGCCTCAGCGGCGATCAGACGATGAAGATGCGGACAGATCAAGCGTCACGTGACATCATCTCATCTCATCATGGAACCCACGGATGGCTTGTTGAATCAGGACTGATGATTGATGACCTTCTGGCAATCTCCCCTACCCCCATCTCCGACTGTCCGTGCTCGTGCTGCCCTCTAGGGCTCCGGTGAGCCTGCCCCGTGCCTCCCTCTCAAGCTGCGATTAACAGAATTTTGTTTTTCGAGGTCGGTTGATCTCGAGATCTGACCATTTGCCGTAGCAGACTTCTATTGACGTTGTCTTTTTAAAAAAAAAAAAAAATATTATGAAAGAAGTCTGTGCTAAATTTAGCACCTGACGTAAGCTGTGACGGGTGCACGTGCTGGCGAGGGATTGACGTGCTGCTGGACAACAAGCGCTTCACTAAACAAACAAACACACTTGCATGTGGGCACACGTCCTGCTTGTCACCGAAAGTTTCGATCGTCCCCCGACACACCCCCTAGCGTGACAGTCATGTTGTTGTTGTTGTTGCTGCTGACAGACTCGCTTTAAAGTAACTGACAAAGTAACTGTAATGGACAAGTAGAATGAAGCCGCGCTTAGTCGCGATGGTCCTCTACACTCTACCTTTCTCTGTCTCCTGTCACCACTTTTTGTCTTCTCCTTTTTCCCTATCTTCATTTTTCTCATTTCTTCATTCGTCTTACCCTCTTCCTCCTCTTACTATTCTATTCTTGTACAATGGGCTATTTAACGTGCACATGCAGGTAGGCGCGCGCGCACACACACACAGACGCTCACATACACAAATGCTCACACACACACAGAGGTGGTAGAAAGCGGAGTGAAGTGGAAGACGACGACGTAGTTGAGAGAGAAGCAAAAGATCATTTTATAACAATTAACAAGTGGACGACCATAATCTCGAGGTTACTATATTACATGGACTGTGATCGTTATGCATAGTTTAGTCACATGGCAAATAAATTGTTGATTTTTTTTTAAACGTTGTGGCCGCCGTGTTGAGTGAATGTAACTGGTATCACGACTCGGCTTATCTCCCTTTACCCTCTCTCAGTC
This sequence comes from Pomacea maculata, assembly GCA_004794325.1. Classification (NCBI taxonomy): domain Eukaryota; kingdom Metazoa; phylum Mollusca; class Gastropoda; order Architaenioglossa; family Ampullariidae; genus Pomacea; species Pomacea maculata. The sequence goes on from SRHC01001952.1 coordinate 166,579, forward strand.
TCCCCTCTCACGTCTTCTTCTACGTACCCTGTATTGTACCCTTACCCTGTCTTGTACACTTACCCTGTCGCTTTCTGTCTCTCGTCTTGTTTCTCAAGTAACGGTGACACACACTGTCCGCGCTAGTTATTCTTTCATGGAAACTCTGTCTCACGTGCTGCTCTATCTCGTGTCACAGAGACAACAGCGACAGCAAGAATTAAGGACAACAAACTTACTGATGCATAAATCTAGAAGTGTATGTCTTCAGGAGAAAGACAACGAAAATGAACAAAAATAACAAACAAACAGTTAGGAAACAAAAGTGTTTAATATTGAGAAAATCCTGTAATTATCTATAACAGTCCTCCTCCACAACAAGCAGCTAATGCACTTGAGTAACAACAAATTAATGTTGAGCTCGTAATTATCTCAATCTTCTGCTTACGAACATGCACAACAAGAAAAAAAAAAAAAAACTAAAAATAAAACGCAATAGGAAAAATACATTTTTCTAGAGAAATCCTTCCACAGCTACATCTCCAAAATTAAACTAAAATGTGATTTGTATTAAGTTCGTGTTCAGTGAAGTATGTCTCCCAGTGTCTAGTAATCACTTGCTGTGACGCACGAATGGTTTGCGTGCGACATAAGAAACGGACTTTGCTTCCGGTGTAGTCACATTTATGGTTTAGGCTCGCCGAGACTGACATGGGAGAGCTTGGCAAGAGGCTCAGCCTGGGTCTCTGGAGTCGGTCCACTTCCATGGTATCCCACACCGCTGTGAACATTGTAAAGCCATCAGTACACAGGCACTGTGCTCATCTATCATTTTGTTTCTGGCATCGTCTACCTCCACTTCCCGCAGCTTCCAGCCAATAACCCGGAAACACAACAGGTCATAAAGCTTGAACTTTTGTACCTCCATCAACACAAGAGCTCGCAATATCTATCTCCCGCCTCGTGCAGACACTGAAACTTGAATCCTATTCCATCACCGAGATTCGTCCTAAAAGTCCACGCAGAAAATTTGTCTATAGCAGCCATAAAGCCTAGGGCAGCGGTTCTCAACCTGTGGGGCGCTCCCCCCCTGGGGGGGCGCGACGTGCTTACAAGGGGGGCGCGAAGGTGGTCATTTTTTTTAAAGTTTCTTATACCGGTATTAGTGAAATTAGCTTACATTGTTGGCTAAGGGGGGGCGCGCGGACCTACCTTTGTTCGTCAGGGGGGCGTCACAGGTAAAAGGTTGAGAACCGCTGGCCTAGAGTATTGTGTCTATAGCATGTAGCCTGGAGTATTGTGTCTATAGCATGTAGCCTGGAGTATTGTGTCAACAGCATGTAGATTAGAGTATATCCATATTGAGTATTCATCACAATCACGTGTAGAGCATGTAGTAATGTCACATTGTAGCACATCATCAAGTTGTGTGTATACCATGCAGCGTATTCACGATATGTCTACAGCACATGTCTTCAGAAACCCTGCCTTCAAAAAAAAAGTATAGTGTATACTTAGTATAGTATATAGTATAGTGTATAGTGTCTAATCTCAACTCCTGATTGGCTGCTCTGCCTTGCCATCACCGCACGTCAGTCATCGTTCTTCATGGAGTGTAACGGAGTGAGGTGCCGGGTGGATGTCAACACCGGGTACACGCATGACGGAGTTGCCAGTGCGTGCTTGAGAGCTGCATGAAGACTCGGCGCGCCCTCTGGTGGCAGGACCTTTTATCGACTCCATCGGCAAGCGATTAGAGAAGCCCGAAACAACCCCTTGACCTTTGACTTTTGACAGAACATTGTATCGAGACGACCATTGTCTTGAGAAAATGCACGAGTCTTTTTTTTTTTTTTTTTACGCCTGATCCTTGTAACCTCAGCTCTTCTCTCTTGTTTGTTCGCTCTGTCTTTTGCACACGTACACACACACATAGACACGTGCACAAACACACTCTGTAATATAAAAAGCATACACAGAGACATCTGTTCCAAAAGGTTTCTTCTCATCTCTGTCATTCTTCTGTCTCACCTGCATCCACCCCTTACTCCCTTCAACTCTTTGCCTTGCTCCTTTCATGCCTCTTCCCTCGTACGTGCGCGTATTGTTAACTGCCAAACTGTATCTCCATGGTAACTGCACAGCTGTACTCCTACATTAGCTGACTGACAGCTGTATTAAACTGCACAGCTGTATTGTCACACTGATATCTTGACCAAGACAGTCGCAGGACGCGATGGGAACAACGGGGCATACCACGTGACGTCTAATTGATTAGGTTAGTCAAGCGTGAGGTACTACAAGCGTGAAATTATAATAGTAGTAGAGGTTAATCATGGAAAGATGACGAAGTACAGTGAGTAGCACACGCGTGACGATACAAAGAGGAGGAAGGTCTGCAAATACACAATACCAACATTACCCTTTTGCGATCGACAGCGTTCACTATGATCCAAAATAAACAAATAAACAATACTAGCATTCCACTTGTCAAGCGACTTGGGAAAAGTTCCTAAACACCTTTCACTTCTTCCTGCTATCTGCAGTCTCCGCAAATATTTGGTCCTAATGTGCAGGCAGCCGTGTATTTAAAATACATGTTTGTTGTCGCCTCTTAAGAAAAGACAGGGGTGCATTAACCTTTTGCATTGAACTTCGCTGTGATATATTTAGCTCCAGGGGGGCAGGCCACCCGCAGACATTCATACACAGACCGTTGTGTGAAGATTTGTTTCCCTTTACTATCAAAGCTGTCCGTGACTGTGGGGAACCTCTCGATGGACGACATACACCGAGACAGACACTCTTGACAGCAAGTCAACCGTATTCAGGGGCTTAGCACACAATACAGCGATGGTTTGCCTCCCTTGACTTGTGCCGCTCTTCGTCACGAAGACGTGAAAGCTCATCCCTCCTGCTGACACGATTGGCTGGCTCCCTGCTGACAGAGACTGGTTCCCTCTTTGACAGAGTTTTTATTTTTAAAAAAGCCTGTTTGGTTCCTGGTAGACTGAACTTGTTTGTCTCCAGGTCGACAGGCTTTAGTTCCAGTTCATGAAGCTTGTCTGGCGACATGTTGTCAGGGATTGTCTGCCTCTCTGCTGGTAGAAATCCTATGGCTTCCTGCTGATTGATAGATTGGCTGCTTGACATAGGTGGCTTGGCTCCTAGGTGAGACACCTTGCTTGGCTCCTAGGTGAAACCCTTCTAGGTCCTTCAGGCTGCTTAATTGTTGTCCAACAGTTCATGCATGCAGCACGAGACTACAAGTAAACTATTCTGACACCCTCTCCATGACTGAAGGTGGAATAATCGGAATGAAAGAATAATCCAATCAGTCGGAAAATTGTCCGCCACATCCGCCGGCCAGCAGGTGGAGCACGTGTCCCAGAAGAGGATCGGAGCAATTAAGCGGCGGATGGTGCGAGGGAGACATCCCGTGCCGGGGTGAATATAACCGCTGGTGGGTGTCGGCGGATGTAAATTGACTTCAGGACTCTGAGAGTGATAAGTGACAGTGGTACTTGCAAGTGATGGATGACTTGCGACTCATTTCTGTCTACTTTGGGACATAGGGACATATCAAATTGTCGCCCATTAGCGGTCTTCACTCTATCAGAGTATCTAAATTAACATATTATTATTATTAGCTTTATAATTAAGTATTTGTCAGTCATGCTGTCAGAGAAGCATACCCGTAACTGGCGTGAAATCAGTTTCTGTGGCTGGTTCATCCTCTGTTCCTATGCTTCATGAGCTTGAGACCCATGAGTATTTAGTTGTGTATCTGTCAGATATATTACAGTGATACCGCTAATTGTCATCATGGTTTCCTTTTCACCATTGATCGTCGCTTTACCTGTGTGCTGCGCCCTCCTCTGATTCTGTCAGTTTTTAAAATTATTTTATTTACAGATTATTTCGACTGAGTACAGCCTCTCTGAGCATCATTACTATTAGTTTTAAATCTTTGCTATGTGTCTCCGTCTTCGTGTTTGATTTTGGATTTGCATGGGCGGACAAATGTCTGTCAAAGGGAGCTAACTCTTACTGTAGTCCCACATCTAGATGTCCGCTCACTTTGCCGAACTCCTGCTCACAGCACGGTAATGCAAACCCTAGTCATGACAGCCAGTAAATGTCACAGGAGTGTGATGTAGAGTGGCAGTCTCGGTGACAGTGATCAACATGTAACAACAACAGCTCCACCAGATGGAATGTGAAGCTCTGTGGACTGGCGACTCTCGACAGCAGCACGTGTCTTCGTTCTTCATTTTTATATGTCATCCAGTCAAGGAGGCATCAGGTCTCCAAGGCATCCAGTCCACTAGGCCACGGAGCTGCGCCTGCCTTCTGACATCATGCTCCAACATTTTCAAGTGGCAATAACTTTTTTCTAAAAACAACATCTCGAGAGAAGGGTAAACATTTTGTGAAATCCTATTTCAATAGATGACAGAGGCCATCACCCGTCCACGCGTGGCTCCCCTGGTCCTGGTCTCGCTCCCCTCCCCCCACTTCTACTTTAAAAAAAAAAATGTTTGATCCACCCGGCGTCAGAGGCCATTGAGTCGGGTTTTCCCGGGGTGCACAGTGTCGTCACTGGGTCACAAGAGGCGTGCGCACGATAGCAATCACGGTCACGTGGTCTCGTCCACACGCAGTTCATGCTACTCTGCGCGTGCGAGCTCTCAGACCCTTGTGTGTGTGTGGGGGGGGGGGGGGGGGGGGGGGGGTTAGGTCGGGGAAAGTAAGAGACAGTTGTCCCCCCCACACACAGACTTTTTGTAGGCTAGTCCTCACCAGAGGACGCGACTATCAGGCCGATGTTTGAAGTGTCTGTAAACACCAGGTATGTCAGCTTTGACTCAATGCAGGTGAAAAGCACTCTCGTGACGAAGTCGACAGGTAAATACTGTTCCTCATAACTGTCCCCCAAACTGTCACCTGCGGGTGTGGATTTACTGGCAATAGATTTATGTCGTCTACGATGACTGTTAGAAACGCAGGCACAACACTGAACAACAACCACCCCATAAAGAGCACCGCACAAGACCGGCTCCACCTGAAGACACGTGTACGATGTTCACTCCACCCTGCAAGCACAGCAGGGTGACTCAGACACACTCTTATTCCATTACATCAGCCGACCAAACATTTCTCATCGTTTATCCTTTTTAGAGTTAAACTTTGAAGACCTTTCTTCAGCATCATGCACTGTCACCTAGCCACGAAATCCTGCAGCAACTGTTAGAAGCATGAGTTGAGGCAAGAGTTAAACACGAAGGCTCTGGAGCCCTCGTCTGTACACTCCCCATCTAGCTACTTGACCATAGATGGATCGTCACATCGTCAGATGTGATTTTAAATAGTATTAGATATAAGATCAGGTGTTGTGTGTTTTGCTGCGATACACCGCTAGCCTTATCTAACCCCTGTTTGTAACTAGCACTTGCCCTATTTTCCTAACTTTCTCCACTGAGTCTACTTCCCAAGCTATGATTGGCCTCTGAAATTAATAAAGTTGGTCATTTGTCATTTATCCTCTTGCCCTACTCAGAGGAAGCCAGTCTTGCAGGTTCCATTGCACTAAGCCCCCGTTATCCGAGTCTAAACAGTGTGGTGTATTGTTAGGTACATTAGCGGCAGTCACGAGAAGCTCCTCACAGAACCCGGCCCTTGGATGCCTTGCAATTCTTTGTTAATGTCATAAACATGTGATACAACGTGTGGCACATCACATAGACATGCACCACCAGACTTTCAGTTAGAGGTATGTGGGGGCGGGTACCATGTCAGGTACATTGAGGGTGGACAGGGGGAGAGGAGTGGCCCCGCTCTAATGAGAGGTGCACCCAGTGAGCGGAGTTCACGCCAGAGACCTGATGATGAAGTCCACCTGAGCATCTGTTACAGTCTGTACCGTCAATGGTCAGCGGGACTTTAGTCAACTTGACGAGCAGAGTCCAAATGTTGTTTGACAACACCTGTGCTAGTACAAGTGGACTTCAAGGTGCTGGAGGTTGACTTCGTCTACACCGAAAGGGCGAGGCGGGGGGAAGCGGGGGGCACGGAGGGTTGCAGTTCACCTCCGATCGTGAAATCTCCTGCACTTTGTCACCCCAGGCTATCAGCAGCCACTTCTTGAGTCGCTTGTCCCCGGGTTATCGCCCATGAGAGCCCCGCTCTTAGGCCTGAGGCAAAACAGGGGAGATAACCCCAGTGAACGGTGAGCACGTAACACGTGGGACGGACTGTGGATGTAAGACATTCCGTAACACAGCACAAACAATACAGTACGAACAGCAATACAGCATGAACAACAATAGAGTGTAAACAACATAAACAATACCATATAAACAAGAATACAGTATAAACACCACAAATGTATAAACAACAATGCAGTATAAACAGCACAAGCAACACAGCAGACTGAAGGGTAGATGACAGAACACCTCTCACATCTTACTACCCTATACCATGAGCCCAATGACATATTCACCTGCTACTTACAGGCACGTCGTGTGTATGTGTATAATCTTGAAACTTTATTAACGCATTTTGTGTGTGTGCACGCGCGCGCGTGGAGGCATCAAAGACTCACCGACGATCCAACCTCAACAGGAGGAATATATATTATATATACACCTGATCTCAGACTCTATCACATGTCTTTCCGTTGCATTATTAATTAGACTGTTGGCTGCTGGATGTCGGGACCAACATGTCTCCCTGCTTAGAGATGTCTCTATGTAAACAATGCACTGCATGCTGTCCCCACCCCGTCACCCGTTTATTAGACAAGAGATCTGTGACAGTAGTACCTGTCTCCAACTTTTAATTACCTGCATGTAGCTGGCCACATTAAAACCCTGTACATTATGTCACCTCCATTAAAAACGGACGTTCCCAGCCCTCCCGATCTTATCAACTTTTCTCATCGACCGTCGTCTCTGTCTTTCATTGTTGCGGGGTAATCTCCCTTTCACGCACCGCAAAGACACGCGAAATCTCGTCTGCAAGGATGAGCAAAAACAAACAAGAATAATAAAAAAAAAGACGAACCATTTAGACCACAGACAAGAAGACCGAAGCACGTGTGTAGGTTTGAAAAAAAAGTCTTTCCTTTTTAATTTGAGTGACTGGGTAAATGAGATGTCAGGTAGTATCTCCCTGTGTCAGCCCACGCTGGTCGCTATCTCCCCCAGACGGGGGATCATCCCCTCATAAAGTGACAGTTATCACCACCACCGCCTGCTTTGATGAGAAATTAACTTTTTCATTACGTGTCATGGCCACGCACAGTCTTCGGGGTAGGAGGGGGGGGGGGCGGAGGATGCACGAGGGGTGGGGGAGATACACTAGGGTGGAGTGGGGGCTGATGTATTACCTGTCTGCTCGTGTTTTGGAGACTACTCTAACACACAAGCTTACTATTCCGTTGGAAAGTACAGCAAACGATTCCAACGTCTGACGAGAATCTTGCTGGGAAGGTACAGGTAGACATCTACAGACAGCTTTACAGACATTCACGTACAGGACTTAGTCTAATCTCTCTCACGGGGATAAGTTGAACATTCTATGAAAGCTTAGTCTGAAGGTTTTCCAACTTCACTTGGCTGGTCCTGCCGACTGCTGCACATGGCTGAGGGCAATGGCGGCACGTGCCACTGACTTCATTCATCCTGCTGCCCTCTACACAACACTCGTCAACCTGAGCTCGACGCCATTTACTCTCCTTATTTTCTTTTCTAATCTCTTTCACGTATTCAGCACGTTTGGTTGTTGATACAGTCGTGAGTGTGAACATGGGTTCACGTCTGTTCACGTAGGTCGTGGGCGATGCCAGGGGCAGACCGTGCTTGTTGTCAGTAGGACCCGCCACTCTCACCACCACTGCTTTGCTCGCAACTTTCTCCCCCAACTTCCGCTGGGAGAAAATTTCATATGCTGCTAAAAGGAAATTTTTATATTAATAGTCTCAGTATTTACTTGCCATGTTACTTTTGAAGTTCTTTTTTAATTACTTGCTTGAGGTAATTCAAATGGTGTTTCGACACAGAGATGAGGTGGGGACCTGGGGCGGGGAGCATGATGCCAAAGATTTTCTTTAATTTGCCTCTCTCTTTCTTGTTTGATGTCCCTCACTGACTCCCTGACTCACTGACTGACTCACTCAGACATACAGACGCGCGGACTGAAGTCCTACCTTGAGAAACAGAGTGAAGGGGTCGCTGCAAGGTCTGCCTTCTCCCTATTACTCGCCATCAATGTCCGAAGTTAAAGGTTACTCAGGTGCAAGATATCCCGTATTACTCTCTATCCATGACTTAAGTTAAAGCTTACTCGAGTGCAAAATATCCTCCAACCAACTTGAGTTCATTAATTCGTTGCACGGTGCAAAGTTTCCCAATACAAACCAATAATTTATTCTGTTTACAAACTACAATGCTGAGCTATCTGTAAAACTTGGTGTCATTTTAAATCAGAATAGGTTAATTAGAAAATGTTACCCTTCCACAACGTCGTAACGACGTAACCCTCACGGTTTGTACCTCTTTGTCTGTGTGTCGATGTTTCTTACAAATCTCAGGTAAGTGTGTCTGTATTCTGTCAAAGAGCAGTTTATATAATTACATAAACTCGTGTGTTTTAAAATTTTGCTGTCGGGTGGGACTTTAATCAGAAGAGGTTCAGGACGTAGAAACAAGTCAGGAAAAAAAGAAAAAAAAAACCAACGTAATTTACATTCTTACTAGTGATAAGAAGTGTGGCACCCGACATTCCGCCCTAAAGATAATACCCCGCAATCAATCGAAAAGCTTTCTTATTGGAACGGATCTGGCGATAAGGGGCTTACGTTGTCGTGCAATCGCCTTAAAAATGAGCGAGTAATTACTGGACGCCAGCGCCGCCTGCCTGCAGGAGCGAGAAGAGAGTTGGGTGAGCAGGCACCCGTTGAAATGTTGTAACTCAATGTTGACGTGGCGACATGGGCGGGAGCGCTCTCCATGACGAGCAGGGGGGTGAGGTAAACGGCAAGGTAGGGAGGGTGGCGCTAGTCAACCTCTGGGGTACAAGCCGTCAAGGGCAGAGCACTCTGGCAGGGCATGTGGGTGAGGTAGAGAAATGTGGGTGCGTGTGTCGGGGAGGAGGGACAAGAAACGTTTCCAAGTGGGCAAATATTACATACTTGTGAAGTGTTTGAGGACTTAGCTATATATAGATCTTGCGAAATACAGAGGCAAGGGCGTGCATACAGACAGCTGCAGTATGCAGACAGTATGCAGACAAACACACACACACACACACACTCACACACACAGGTACAATGACAGGCCGGGAAGACATCATACAAGCAGACGTGGAAGACACATGTGACTGCGAAGTGAGTAGTGTTTGTCGTTAAACAAGATCCTAGCACTGGAGTGAGTAACCACGTGACTTTTATTATCTGTCTTGTCAGCCCTCAACACCTGTCTTCTACTGTAGGTGGAGACAACCATAAACTGACTGAAGTGGTGCGTAGACACACACACGTCTGCTGCGTCACTTTTCACATCGTCGTGCAGTGCTGTGCAGCAAGTTCCGAGGCTGACTGACCTGCACGGGCTGCTAATGCTTCCGTCAACTGCTGCGCTCAAAATACGTCACCATGCACGAGATCTGTTGCATTAAAAATACGTCATCAAGCACGACATATGTTGCACTCAAAATACGTCATCATGCACGACATATGTTGCACTCAAAATACGTCATCATGCACGACATATGTTGCACTCAAAACACGTCATAACTACTTCATCTACTGTCCCTCAAGCTCTTTGTGTATTATTAACCAGTTTAGCCTGGAAACAGAAGGCACAGTGGAGGGCCGTGTGTTTGACTTCCTGTCCGTCTGTGTGTGAACACCTCTCTTTTTCTTTCTCCATTTTCATATGTGTGTGTTTGTGTGGTCGCGCGCACCTGCAGTTCCAACAGTCTGACCACAAGCATAGAAGCATGAAGCTGTTTTCTGTCTCTGGTAAACACGTAGAGAGGACACACACACACACACGTACATGTACACGCAGACACACAATGTAACTTCTTTCTCACTATAACCTCTGACCTTTTCCTTGTGACATGTTAGTCATTGCCCTTTTCAGTGCAGTTTCCAAAAATTGTGTTTTTGCCCACGTTTGTATAAAAATTAAACCTGAGAGCACCGTTAACTACAGTTTGACTGAAGCTGAAAGGCGGTTTGACGGTGCAGGCGTCCGTGATCAAGAATGTCGAACTGTTCATAGTTCTTTCTTTATTTTTTATTTATTTTAACTGCTGCCGTAACTTCGAAGTTTGTTTCGTTAAAGGTGAGAACCCTTATATAAACACAATTTTTATGCTCCTAATTGGCGAAGCAGTCTTGTTCTAAAAACACGGACATGTTGATAAATGGACCTCTGCGTGTTGTGTATAGGGACACCGCCCATCCCTTGTGAAACTTCTAATCCCCCCGAGCCCCGATTACTACGGCAATAGGAGAGGACACAAAGCATCAACGAAGAACAATTAAATCAAAAAACTAAATTAACAAAGCAGTAGAGAATTGTCAAAGTACTGGCGTCAGTCAAAGCAGCATTGACTATCACAGAGCGAACATTGGACCCAAGAAAGATAACAAAGTCCAGTATCATCGCGAAAGAATCAGAGTTATCGAGCATATCAGGAGGAGATAACTGAGCATTCTTGACTTAAGGGACAGAAAACAGGATGCTGAGGGCCCCTGTGAGTGTGAAGTGGCTGTAGGGGAGGAGGGAGAGAGGGAGAGAGGGAGAAGGTAATGGAGTGGGTAGTGATGGCGACAGGTAGGAGCTTGAGAACGAGGCTCACAGTATGCAAGTCTTCCCAGCAGTCACTGCAGCATACTTACTGTCGGCAAGACGCACACACACAACAGTCACAAGTCCTCAGAACACTTACTATTACCAAATGTTTACACTTCTGCTCAAGAAAACACGCCAACTGCACTCTTAAATAAACTTTTATTGAATATCTCGAAACACTATAATTATTATAAAAATCTAATCACACAGTTTGGCCAAACTTAACCAGCAGTGCACGGAAATATATTAACTGTATGAACACAGTAATAATAAAATTAGTCGACACACGAACACAGCAAAGGAATGTTGGCGACAACAATCAGTCTGGAACCCGTTTTCAGTTGTGGAACACATTGAGTGCCAGCATCACGAGGACACTGGCCGCCATAGTGGATGTGACAGGATGACAAGCTCTCTCCTCCTCGCCATCCTCATCTCCACCTTATGTCAGGATGCCTCCTGAAAGTCTCCTGTCATATTTCTTGATAAAATATGTTTTGTTATTTGTGGTATTCACTCTGTGAAATAAGTTATCTAGTGTTTGCAAGTCTGCTTCAACAGATATCACATTCTGTTGTCGTTCTTACCAACTACCAAAGGCATAAATAATATTCATCTTTGTTTTCAGATGTACAAATAATACAGTTCAGCGACAACAATACTTTTCTGGAAGTAACAGGGTTATAAAGGATCTTGAGCGTTGACATCAAATAAGTTATTACGTGTTTACTGAGAAATAATAAATAACTCTATGGTAGACATATTGGGTCATTGTTTACTTCAACACATTCAAAGATAAACTCTAGACGTTTTCAAAAACTAAAATATTTTTTTAAACAATTCTTTAAGGATATAAACAGATTGATGTTGCAAGTACAGGACGGAGATTATTATGCTCTGTGTGTGTGTGTTTGTATTTGTGAGAGAGAGGGGGGGTACATATATGGTTTGGATCTTGAAATATATGCTGACAAAGGATGATATTTGAAGAAAGGTAAACACAGAAAACAACACACCTATGAACGAGGTGGGAATATTAGACGAAGGTCAACATCACAGTTATGTTTACATGATTGTATCTAATCACAGCAAACCACTTCAAGCCAGGTAACTACGGTGTGTTGTAGATGAACATAACACATATATTAAAAGTTTTCAAATATCAACAAGAAATCATCCCAATATCACTATAGACAGGGCGGGGAGACGGGAGGGACTTCACCCGGTGCCACCTATCTGTGAGATAGACACCTAGACTCCTGTCCTCTTTATCATCTGACCAGTGATGAGCAAAGGACAAGGAGCGAGAACCATGTCCCCCACTTCCCCTGGGGAGCAGGGAGACGGCTTACAAAGCTTTTTGCGAGGGCAGGGCCCATTTCTCGCCCCTCTTCTCAACTTTCTGTACAGTCAGGCGCCAGTCTCGACAGCAGGGTCGACTGGAGTGGGAGTGTTCTTTGTGTCCCATGAGGATCCAATTAACGTGAGTCTGGGTTCGGATGCAAGTGTTCTGACCACTCGGCTACCCGCCTCCCGTAGGCAAAATCCCATTTGATCGAGACGGGGAAAAAATGCCTTGCATTTCAATAAAAATTCCACAACAATAAAATAAAGAAGAAAGAAGAAGTTTAAATGTGCGATTTACGTGAAAAAGAAGGCACACGAGCCTGCTGTTACGAGGGCACGTGCTGCCCACAGAGCAATAAACAGCGATGTTACACGATGTGATGTCAGAGACGACCTCTGACGACCTGCCGACTTGACGATGGTTGGTGTCGTAAATCTGTAGTCCCCCTGCCTATAGGTTCCTCCCACCACCACCACCACCACCGTACGACAAGTGTCCCTGCAGCCCCGAGCACCCAGCCAGCGGGGTGACAGAAGGGCGAGAGGCCTCCTACTGTCCCACCCTGACTCCGTGCCTCCAGCTTTGCCGTATCTACGTGCTGGCGTCGTCAGCATCCTCGTGCCTGGTGCACGCAAACCTGCAGACAATCGAAACATTTAAATACCGGGACTCGCTGTCCTCTTCTCCACCCCGCCACAACCCCCTACCTACCCCGCCTAACTCGTCCCGGGTAGACTCCACACCACTTCTCCCCTACTTGAGAGGACGACTTTCAGTCATATCAGGAGGCCACGCTATTGTATGCAGACTGGCACACACGCTAGCAAACGCTTTTTTTTTAATATCTCGACTCTGCTGGGGAGGTGGTGGTGGTTGGGGGGAGTCGCATCAGGTGTCGCAGCACTTGACCCCACTGCGGCGTCCGAAGGTCACTTTCGCGAGTGTTGCTGGGATTGTAAGAAACATTAGTCAGCAATTAGAAATAGGTTTCACGGCTGACCCCGACTGACCCTCGCGCTCAGTTGACTTATGTTCACACGGCGTTCTGCGCATGCGCTGGCTTGTATACAAGTGACGCAAGAGTGGCTCTCGGTGTAATCACAAATACAAATACGAGGTCCAGCCGGCCACAGACCAACGGGTGGCTGGATCTTTCCGCTGAGAATCAACTTCTGAGCGCATTTTCCCACCCGCTCCGTCAATGCACCCGACTGCTTTCCCACGACCTCGCCAATTAAATGTAAATGTATCTTTTTGTGCATTTGTGCGTGCGCTCACGATCGGTTGCCTTCACAATCACGCCATTCACTCGCTGTGATACACTTACACTTGTCGCAACACAGCTCGGCACCAGTGGTCTGACGGTTCCCACACCCCGTACTTTACACCTGTAAACAGTCGCGAGACATTGCTGGACCTTTACGTCACTAACGGACACATAAACAGTTATCTCACGTTTTACATATCATCAGTTGGCTACTGCAGTTTACTAAAGGCACCGATGCTTATGTTCTGCAAGTCGGGGAAATAACCTCGAATGTTTTCTGACTCATTGTTTACATTGGATTTAACTTGTGTACACTGCACTGACGGCCCCGACATTTATGTAAATAAAGGGGTTAGCTCGTGCGTCATACATAGTGTATCATTTATCATGGGTCACGTACTATATATCACATCACGTACTATACATCACACATAACATACTACACATCGCACATCACGTAATATACATCATGTACTATACATCACACATCACGTATTAATAAACATCACACATCACGTAGCATATAACATACATCATGCACCGTATAGGTATATCACGTGTCGTACTGTATCATGTGTTGTACATCCTGCATAGTGTATTGTACAAATAATAACCTCTCATATCATGTCACATGTCGTACTTTATACAATCCGTTATGTACATCATTGACAAAGTTGAAGACAGCCTCCTCCCTAGTAACACTCAAATACAGATCCTCTCTGAGGATGCTACACACTACAAACCACAATTATAGTGTAATTAATTACCAGTAATTCCGTTACAAACACACTTCCTCTCTAACCATGTTTCAACGGCATGTAGGTGTGTGTATGTAGAGATGGATGAGCGTATAATGTACCTATATATATATAAGTAATTAGTCACGTCCTTTTTGTAAGAAAATGTGGCTGATGGCTGTGTTATATTTAGGTACAAATGCTATGACAATGTCCATTTGCCTACAGACTGGTGTTGAACACGTGTTTTGTATTGTAAATGCTTGTCCCTCCCTCGTGTCATAACGACATGACTCACTGGCATCAAAGATGTCCTGTCAGAACTCTAAATTCTAGCTGTGATAGATTGTGAGGCCATAGTGTACATGACATGGTGTCCCTGTGTGAAAACTGAATTCCTTCCATCAGCACTGACCACAGCATTGTGTCATGTCACATCTACCTACAACAATGTTTGTAAACAGCCCCTGGGGGACAGCATTAGGACCCCACATTTCTGATTTCTGGCATCTGAAAACTCATCAAAGTAAAGATGAAGGATTTTTGTTACTGGCTATTCAGGAAACTGTGGGGAATGGGGATCAATAGCAAGAACCTGGCACTGACCTGCAGACATGTTGTTTTAAACTGGCAACAAACGGCGTGAGGTGGTTGCCTAGTGACCTCTCTGACTACTGAACACTGGGGTGTGGGACTGGCCCTCTGCTGAACACAATTCAAACATGAGACATGTCAATCTGGAAGTCAAACATCCTAAAGTGTGTATATCTTCCAGCGAAAACTAATTAAATTTTGTTTAAATTATAAAGTCTGCTTTGAAAGTTTTCTTATCCCAAGCGTTGACTGTCCAAACGACCCGACACACATAAACCCCAATGATGACAAGTCAAAATGGCGGTGATTTCATTTTTGGTTCTTGTGACTTTTTGTTGCACGACAGGGTGTGCAGCTGCCTGCGAGTGTTGGTGGTCCAAAGTGTTTACATGCATTGAGACAAGAGCTTTAGAAAAATACTGCCATCCTACAAAAACCACACATCGGCACGGATTTGTGTGTAGATTTGTAGATAACTTGCGAGTGTCTTAAAAGTCGCACTTTGACCCCATCCGCTGGAATGCGGCCAAAGGTTAAACTGTCAAAATCACACGACGATGTCTACCTTGCTTTGCCAATATCAGACCAGCTGGAATATTTCACCTTGTTCACACAGAATCACACAAGCCTGTCCGTGTCACTGTGCCTGGAGGCCGACATTGTCTCTGGCACCCAAGAGGGAGGTCATGGTCGTGACCTCGGGCGGTGGTCGCACATCTCCCGGATGCGCTTCATCAGACCCATGGACTCGCGGAGGATCTCGTTGGTCTGCGCCAGCTCCGTGCGGAATCTCTCGAAGTCGACAGGAGACGAGTCCAGACGCCGGATACGCTTGTACGCACACTCCGCCATCTGCAGGAAGTTGCCCTCCATCACTGCGCATGTGCAGTAAGCCCTGTCTCGCTCATCGTCCATTACATCGAAGTCTGCAGGGAAACAAAAGTGTATCTTTGATAGTGTGGATACTGTACATTTTGTAACAAATTTAAAATCTAGAAATTTAAAATAATTTTAAAAGTTAAGTATTCAGTAAATACAAAGATCGGCTTGGCTATAAACACACCTGTCTTGTTTTTTTACCTGTCTTCATAAGACGTTAAACTAACTGAAAAAAAGAACAGAGCTACCCACCTGGCCGCCTTCTCTTTGGAGTGTTTCTGTCTCCTTGCATAGTTAGTCGGGCTTGTAGCTCCAGGTGATTAGCGCTGTTGTATGAGAACTGGGTAGGGAGAAAATAGCTCGACATGGGTCCTGTCATCTCATCTTCTTCATACCCGGCGGTGCCTCTGCCATGCAACTGCGTGCTGGACGTCAGGATGGGTCTCTCTGGGAAGCACGTTCTGTCAGAGGTGAAGGGTGACAGTTGTTTGGTGGGAGTGCTACCTGCACCACCCATTACGACCTGCTGACCCTCGTGGCGGTAGGCGTAGAACGGAAAGTCCGCACGACCCCCATCTCCATCACCAGCGGAGGCTGTCGAGGTCTGTCGAGGGCTGGCCGGTGGGTATGGAGCGCCGACGGTGTCATAAGTGCGTGGAAGAGAGTGGACAAAGAGACCTCCGACTCCGTGCTCGTAGCTCCGCGTCCGTTGGGACTGCGGCGACAGAGAGTTTCTGCGTTGCCGTACGGGGTAGTCTTCCAAAGAGGTGGACTGGGAGGACGAGAAGCCGCGACAGGACATTCCGTCCATGTTGAGCCTCTTCCTGACTGGAGTGTCGGCGCACTGCAAGAGGTGAAGGTCAGCCGGGGCGGAGCGAGGAGCCTTGTGAAGTGAACCTTGAGCCTCTCCTCCACGAGCACAGTGAGGAGACAGATGACGGGAGCCTACTGCACTCAGGCCCTCCCGTCTGACTGGACTTGTCTGACTCGTCTGTTCCTGGAGCTGGCTCATCTTCTGTCAAACGTTTGGGAGGAAACGACAATAAACCACAATGATAAGGGACCGAATAGGAGCAATCTGCACCGGAAACCTAAGGTTTGGAAATTCTGTGAAACATTTAACAAACGAGTCTGGGTCTGTGTAAAGTCAGCATTGAAAGCTTTGAAGGTAGATAATGAGCAAGACTCTATTCCAGACGCTGGCACCAGATAAGGAAAATGAGCAGAAATGAGAGAAAACAGCATGAAAGGAAAAAGAGAGAAAGAGCCTGGCATATCAAGACTTACAAAAGAAGTATGCCAATAAAGAGTATTTGACAGAAGACATTTACCTCCATCGTTTGTCTCAGAAGTTCTTCCGTGCAGGCAAGGTCGTCGAATGTGAAAACGTCTTTGACCTTCCTCTTGCCTTCGCTCTCGGGAGTTTCTGGGGGAGTCAAGACCTTGGGACTCTGCTGGTATCCGACATCTGCTGGGGCAGCAACGGAAGTAGACGGAAATATCCGAACAATGTCGTCGTCATCATCCATGGCCGAAGTCTGACCGAACGAGGCCGAGCGGTGTGCAGTCTCTCTCGACATCCCTGTGGGGCCAGAGCTAAAACTTGCCTTAGAGTCTGGGACAAACGGACTTCTCATGGTGCGTCTCTGCCGCAGGATGTCCTGGGCACCTACTTCTCCTTGACTCGGCGACCTCGACCTTTGGCAGGAGGGGTCAAGCCTGGGGTCATCTATCACCCCATCATCCACATGCGAACTAAATGGCGAGACCCTTTTAGCGCCATGTGTCTGATGTTGGCGAAGGTTGGTCTGACTTTGGTGTAGCTGGTGGAGAGCCTGCTGTTGCTGTTGTAGCACAAACATGTCTTGGCGAATGTCTTGAGTTGCTGACCTCTCACCTTGCTCCACTTGCTTCTCAGGAGAGGTCCTTGTGAGAGCAGACACCACGTCACCTTTGTCCCTCGTCCCTGAGCTGACTCTCGTCTCTACACGTCTCCCACTTCTGTCTACTTCCAGTGAGCCGTCAACCTCGTCGCAGGTGTTATTGTCTTTTTCTCTCATCACAGCAGACGACGACGACGACGACTGACCCACCGCCTGCGAGGCGCACGATGTCTCGGACTGAAGGAGCTGACCTATGGCCTTCAGGCGGTGCAGTATGTCGGCTGGCACTCGGTCTGTGGGAATGCAGATCTCCGCCATCTTACTCGCCCTGCAAAGTTCCATTACACATGATGTTCGTAGATACAAGTCTGTGTATACAAGTAGTTATAGATAAAGAGTTTGTACACGATGAGTGTTTGTAGATGATGTCTTCTAGTTGAAAGTGTTGCTGTTTCTGAAACACACAAAAAGACACACATTTTGTGCAGTTTCTGTGTACCCAGACCATGGACCGAGCCGCCTTTTTGGTAGCTCCCCCCTGGCTGACTATATTGAAATGCCCGTCCTCATGGTCCTTACGTTGATTTCTAACGACTTCTACTTTAGTATGGTTTGGGTTTACTCAACTGTAAATACATTCGCTCGACTTGTTGATCAGAGACTGAAGTAAAGCTAGTCTACTAACATGGCGTTTGATCACATCGTCGTTTTACAAAACACATCTCACTGACTCATCATGTAAACCCTCTGTAGGTGAGTTCATCCGTGCATGAACTCAATGAGGTAACCGTAACCGGAAGTGAGTATTGCCAGCTCGACAAATGTTCATGACGTGTACACTATAAGTAACGTATACGTGACGTGTACACTAACAGAGCAGTCACACAGAAATCGTGTTCTATACTCGTCCTTCTCTAAGTTTAGCATTGATATATTTTTACAAGATAAACAAAGTGACATGCCAGGTGTCATGAGCACTGTCACGTGACAAAGTCGCGGCACTTTGAGGTACAACAAGTCTGGGCGTGGCTGTGAGATCTGATGACACTAAGCCAACTTCTGACTAGTCATGTCATTTACCAAAAGAAAAAAAAATCACCAAATCACAAATAAAAGAGAAATAAAAGAAAAGCGAAAGGAAAATGCCATTTTGCAGATAAATCCAAAAATAAAAGAACTCCCAAACAAGTCAATTTTCCAATATTTCGAAAAATTTGTTCTTCCACTTGTCTCAGTTTGACCGAAAACAACACTTAAAATTGCGGAGACCACAATAAATAGAGAAAATAGAAATCTGTTCTTATCCTAAACATCGTTTCTGTCTTTTTCACAACAACACGTCAGCTAATAAAAGTTGCTTGCGTTCTAACCCAGCAAAAGTTGGTAGAAAGATAAGTACATACCCCACAACAATAAAATAAGTTTCCTGTGACTCGTTTGAAATATCAGAGTATGCGACAAAAAGAACAAAATAAACCAACTGAAAGAAAAGAAGAAAATATAAATAAAGAGAAGAAAAAAACCCAGAGCGAAATCATCGAGAGAGTTAGAAAAGCTGCAGGAAAGACAACTTGACAAAGGGACAGAAGCAGGGAAAAGAATTAGCGGGAAAAGTGAACCTGATCAACGAAGTGTGCAGACACGGGATGGGAAGTCACTGTTATCATCACCAGACAAACAGACTTGTACTTGTACTTACAGGTGTCGCTACCTACGTCCCTGCACTTGTGGCAGCGCCGCCTGACGGACAGCCGCTTAAATTGTGGCGAGCACGATATACGGTCGTCGTCGTCTCCAGTATCATCAACAGCAAGCCGCGATAGGCCTATCCATATCTACTCCAAGTGTAATAAACTGAAGTGCATTTCCCGACAGACCTTCGGGTCAAAGCAGTTGTGAGTGGTTCACCAGCTCCACATCGACGTCTGCACAGCGCGGCCAGGTGGCTATGCTCCCCCGAGCGTTGTCGTCGTTGTCATCATCGCTCGCAAGGACAAGGAAAGCATCGCTCTCCCCTCCTCTCAAGGGGAAAGTAACTTTAACTCTCTGTACTTCGTGACGTCACAACGGTCGCTGTACACTCGTGACGTACCTATGGCTGTGCGCGGACCAAGACTGTTGTTATTACATCTGGCTGTACTCGCCAGTTATTGCCTGGCATCGCATGATTCTAGGAAAAGCTTCTAGTCACACAGTGTTTACATACATTGCATGTTTCACTAGGTGTGTCTCGCTAGGTGTGTCTTGCATGGGACCTGTCGCCGCCAGCGACTCACCCACCGCCGCACATTCTCAGTGAACACCTGAGTCGTGCTTGCACACCTGCACTGAGGACAGGAATCAAACACTTGCCATACAACACGACAACATTGCCTCGGACACAACCAAGGCTCGGCAGCTGAGTGCATGTGAAAGTGTTGTGCATGCAAGGGTCGGACGATGACCATCAACCCTGTCGGACGGAACTGAAGAAGGAGGTATCAAAGAGTATGCCATTCCTCATTGTCCGAGCAAAGTCCAGGCTTATCTTCAGTAAATGCCTTATCTACCCTCTTCTGTTGTCAAAAACTACTTAGCCATCAAAGCCGTGTTTACATTGTGCTGCAGCGTCCTCCTCGATCTTTTCAAACAACGACAGTCGTTAGTACTTGACAGTTCTTGCTTGCTCATCCTGCTGACTGTATGTACCCAGGGACACGACTTTCCCTCCGAGGGGCAGAGAGAGAGAGAACGACTGAACATGTAAAGGAGAAGCTGTACCCGGGGACAGCAAAAATAAACAGCGATAAATGCATGTGATTATCTCGGGGTAACTCGTTGATGGATTGATTGTAAAGAGAAAAATAACGCGTAACCCCCGCTAGGAATTCTTTACTTCTCACTCATGTTCCCCACCCCTGACTCCCCTGCCCACCCAGCTCCCCTCCAGCTCCCCTGTCGTCCAGACGACCCTGTCCACGCGACAAGCTATGTGCCACCCAGGCAAGGACCGGGGTACGTCGAGGCTGCACTTGAAAGCACTTGGAGTGGTGTCGCCATGTGAATACCCAACTTTCTGATCTCGTTGAACGAGAAACCGGGAATGGGAGGGGCCCGCCGCTGAACACGAGTTAAAACTGTTCATGACGCAAGATGTAGGTCAGGTCACACAGGCTGACCTCAAGCGACCTCCAGCACCGACACCTCGCGGGCCTTCCTTTTTCAAGTCGTTTCCCAGAAAATTTGTTGTTTTTTTTATTTCTTTACGAAAACATTGATATCCACAGTGACACACTGGTGACGTGGCAAAGTTCGCACGACCAAGCTCTCAGTGTGTGTGTGGCTATATTCGAGAGTTTATGTTCTCTCAAGCACGGATTGTACGAACGCGCACACAAACATCGAACCAGTCGGGTGGTGGGTGTGCAAATACTTTCCCAACGCCTACTGTCTACCTACACCCTTAAGATGGCAGTTGTGATAACCATCTATATCTCATTTTATTTCTGAAATACAAGTTTGCTTTTTTTATTTTTATTTATTTATTTTTTTTTTTTTGCTGCATATGCACACGTGCACTCAGGGTGGCAAGGAAGGTGTCCACTGTACAGTGTCTGCCAGTGTGTGACGGCGACAGGACCGTGACAGTGTCAGGTGTGACCAGTCGCCATTTCTGCCGATGACTCAGCTAACGGTTTACAACGTACTGCTGTGTATTGTAGGAATCTCAGAAATCTTGGGTATCTGAACTTTACCTGAAATAACAGGTTACTAATTATTAAATTATTATTTGCCGTTACATGTGATTTGTTACGTGTTGCACGTGCAGGCAACGACCACGACTCCAGACCACGTTATATGCTGTTTACATGATATTTTTATGATGTTTGATAGCCAAGAGGTTAAAGAAAAGGTTTGAGATGGCGACTGTTGAACCTCGAAATTAAAAGTGGGGGGCGGGTCACTTCATGAAAAGACGCAGTTACCTTCCGCTGCAAACATGAAGTTCAAACGGAGTGCATTACTTTCACACCCTGAGTTGGAAGCCACAGTCTTTAAGACCCACCCGAGTGTAAGAC
Organism: Pomacea maculata; assembly: GCA_004794325.1. NCBI lineage: Eukaryota > Metazoa > Mollusca > Gastropoda > Architaenioglossa > Ampullariidae > Pomacea > Pomacea maculata. Next base: position 188,189 of record SRHC01001952.1, read on the forward strand.
ATTCACACGACTTCAAAGCCCCAGCGGAGCGCCGCACATTCACATGTTGGTGTGAACACTGTACAAGCCCACCCCTGGGAGATGCCATCTGTACATGTACACAGATAGAAACTGTGACATCATGTTGCACCAGGCACCAGAGGTAGGCTTCATCAACGCATCGTCAACTCCGTCAGTGGCTTTAGACACGATGTTAGGACAGTATACAACTGGGGGGGTAGAGGGTTGGGAGAGAATTGTGTACAGCCAGCCCTGTAAAGATGCCACACGCAGAGAAAGAACAGCGTACCCGAGATGGGAGCCAACCTTCACTGTGGTAGTGACACTTGAACCACCGGACCGCCGTCTACAACCTGGGTTTCCTCTTGTACCCGTGATAGGTTAATCTATTTTATTATATCCACGCTCATAACATGAAGATAAGTAGGGTTAATCCTAAAAATGTGTAATATACATTCTGACAGTAGTCACAGTGGGTTAACCCTACTTTCTCACATCAAATATCTCAACTTGACCTCCTACGCTGATGATGAAAAGTTTTTAAGACAGGGTGGGTGGGGTGGAGAACTCACAGTTTTCTTAATCAAACCAATGGTATTTTGAATACAAAACACTCGGATTCTCCACGTTGGTCAAAAGAAAAGACTGATGAGGAGCGGGTGTGGAAGGTGAGGGTGGGGCTGGAAGCGAAGAAGCGGATAGCATCAATCCTTGTTTTTGTTGACTCAGCAACGTGCATCGCACCCACTTATCGTGTGCGGTACAGTGTACCCGACATGTATCACGGGTACATGGTATGTAGCATGTCTCATGTGTACACGACACCCTTCCTGCTGACGTGCACACAGCTGACTAATTACTGCCTCAACCCAGGGCAGTGGGATGTAAGTAGAATGCAATCTGCACTGTATGTTAATTGTACCCAAGCAGGTGCTGGTCACGTGCACAGCAATTGTCTAACTTTTCACACGAGGAGCTATTACAAGGTGAGGTTAGGATATGGTGGGGAGGGGGAGGGCAGACGGTCACGTGACAATCGGACACCACAACATGGCTGAGCCTGCGATACCCGACACCCTGAACACAGTTCACGACTCCTGGCTCTCTGCTCCTCACGCGAGATACCCCGAACCTGCGGACATCGCGGGGACCTGCGACAGACGAGTGTCTAAAGGTTTGATGTGAACAGGGTGCGAGTCCACTGAGGTGAACAGGAGGAGGGGGGGAGACAAGATGTACAGACAGGCGTGAGAGCGCCACCTACCGGCCGCCTGTTTACAACTGCCGGGTACGCATGACTGCGCTTGGCGGCCTTACGCTACTCTCTGGGATACCCGATACGCACCCGATTATTTCTAACGGTGCTTTGCCCAGCGGTGTGCGTAAATTGTAGGGGTATCGGGTGTGCCTACGTGAGGGTATGTGGAGGTGCGGGTGCCAAGTGCCGGTGCTTGGCGGGAAACAGACACGCACCAACGCACACACGCACGAACACACACAACAGCGAGTGGAGGTGAACACATAAACCTAAGAGGAACGTAGAGTGTCTTACACCGGTCTGTGTAAATGATTTCACAAAAGTATACTATTTCATTATCACATAAACATCAAGGTAAAATGATAAAGGTGTACACGTAGACATGAAGATCTGTCTAACTGTGACGTGCACCCCACCATCACACACACACACGCTAAGTTACGTTTATTTTTTGTTTGGTTGCCTATATAAAGGTTTCTATAATTGTTTACTGTACATACTGTTCAGTACATAAGCTCTTTCTAAATCTGTCTCCGTGGGTGAACTCGTCTGTCCCCAAACATCGACCAACTCGCCATGACACTAACCCACCCCAGGCTAGCTGTAACAGGGTGTATCATGGGTGGCGGCGTGACGTGGCAGGGGCGTGTGGCACGTGCTACGCTGTTACACTGAGGACGTGTGTGTGGCGACAGCACGAGTACCTGTGAGGTAACAGCCACACGTCACAGTCACCAGATGTGACATCACGTGACAGCAGCCAGCGGCATCTCACAAACTACCGGTGAGTGTCACCCAAGCGGTGATACAAGACTAACCGCCAGTGGAGGTCACAACAACATCACGGCATGTAACCTCTGTAAACTATGTTCAAGTATACAACATGTAAACAATATTTACAAATATCCACGAGATTTCTTGCGGCAGACAAACTTTTGAAGCATCATTTTCTAAAAGAAAAAATCCACTATAAATGTGATGTTTTTACTTACTGAAGTAATGAACACACACAGGTGCGCGAACACGACAACATATCAATTAAGAAAATGTTTACAGACGAGGCCGGTCAGACATGCCGACCTGTGGAATGTTCAGTGAGTGTGCTAATGAATACATTCTGCTCCTTCCCCACCCCCCTTCCAACCCAGACCCACTAAACTCTTCTCACCCCTCGATCATTAACTTTGTACAGTCATCGCCATCGTCACTCTGACCTCCTCCCCTTTATTATCATTTCTGCCGCTGTCAGCAGTGCTGCGTTCTTGCATGCAGTCCAGAAACTGAGCCCTACAGGTGTGCAGTCTAGTCTACCTGTCAGTACCTATGTACATCAGAGGACCTACCTATCAGTACAAATGTACAGTCTACTATCAGTGCAGATTACAGTCTAGTACCCATCTATCAGTACAAGGGATATAACCGAAATCAAAGGAACAACTTACAGTCCGGGCTGAGGAGTGTGTCGACATCATCTGCAACCTTCACATCCACCACCAAGATTTGTGCAACCTCATCTACCACGTCTTCGTTCTGCAGCGTCGACGACCGGCAACGACAACATCAGGAGGAACAGCAACGTGGCGCTGACGTCAACGGACGACGACCCATCATCACAGTCCTCTCGACACCAGGCACATCGACGACGGGCAATGGGAGGGGGAGGAGGTGGATCGCACCTTCAGACGTTGTTGGTGTGGCGTCCGTGCATGCAGGCGTGTGGCCGGCAGTTAATCCACGCGCCTTGTCGCGCTCTTCCGTATTCCCCACATAACTGTCGGTGACGGCGCGGTTTTGGCCTGAAGGCCGATATGCCGGGTGGATGGCATCAACAAACTCCAAGGGTCCGGGGGTGGGTCCTCTCGCTGGATCGTGTCACCAACGACCGAGAGAAGGGGGATGCACCCACCCCTCCCTGGCCAGAGCCGCGGTCTGCTCCAAGCGTTGGCTCCTCCCACCCTCACCTCTCCCCCCTCTCTCTCTCCCCCCCAACTTCGATCGCACAGGTTCCACGCGAGAAAGTGCCGCTAGACCGTTGGCCCACCCCCACCTCTACGTCCCCCCACGTTCCTCCCACTACTCCACACCCGGACAACAGTCGCTCCTGTTGCTAAACACCACCATCACCACCAGCACCACCACCACGAGCACCGAGCGGCCTGCGCCGGGTAGTCGGCAGTCCTGCAGCGAGTGGCGCCCCGCCGAGCCAGCGCGAGCCCCACATAACGGGACCAGGTGACAATACCCGCTCGCTACCTGCACACGCTCCCAGTGTGCGGCCCCCCCGGCCACGAGAGAGGTCGCGATTAGAGACAGGCAGCGAGCGAGAGAGAGAGAGGGGGGTGGATGGGTGCAAGGCAGGGTTTGGGGGAGTAAAAGAGAGAGAGAGAGCACTTCTTAAACGGCTCACCTCAATACCTGGCTTCTTCTCTTTTGAACAGCGAGTCTGAAAGTCTACGTGCGCGTGTGGCAATAACCCCCTGAATAACCCCCTCCCATTGCACCCAGACTCCCACGTAGGTGATTTGTGGATGGGTATGGGGGGTGGGGAATGTATAGATAGTGCAGGGTGTGTTGTGTGTTGTCTGCGTGTCCCTAGTGCAGACTTGTGTATGTTTTCACCTGAGTTCAGTGTCGCCAGGTAATCAGCGTGACACGATCATAGCCCTCCACACAAGCTATAATGTGTTTATTTAATGAACTAATCGCCCCCAGTAGAATCTCTAGCAAAGAAATATTTAAAGCTACACGTTTGATGATTCTGTTTGCTGTCCACCCGATGCCCTGCTCCGTCCACACACATACACAATACACGTAATCGGGTACTGCAGTTTCTCTCACGCACACACACACACATTTTACACACATAAGATAAATCAAAATAAAACACCTCAAGGCCTTTATGTATGTTTATATCTACATGTATGTTTTCCTGTTTACAAAATGCAAGCAGTGAATCTTAGTCTCCTTTTTTCGGTCTCGTCATTTCCCGACTGTCGCCCCTCGTGTAACGGGGTGCGCACCTCACAGCTGGCACTCGGCGGGTAAGTAAGACAAGCCAGTGCAGTCAGTGCTGACGTCACCATAACAACAACCATAACCCTCCCCACCCGACCCCATCACTCGCTTCTCATGCTCCTGCTACATCCGGACGTGTCGTGGAGTGACGAGGGGCCAGCTGACAGTTTACGACTTTTACAGCAAGTAAAACTTTTCTCGCAGCACCAGCTCTCGTCTTTAGTTCACCTACCCGTATCAGTGTTTTCCCGTCATGCACTGCGCCTGTCGGGAGGGTGGCGCCAATCAGCTGTGAGACCAGCTTTCGCATGCGCACAACGTGTGCACCCGGAATGCTCGAGTTCCCCGGGTAGCAGCTTGCAGCTGTTGTCATGGATAGACTTCTGCGTGCAGAACGTTGACGGGAGTGCACCCGACCCACTTTCACGAACCGCTGAGGTGAGTCCGTGGCCCCTTTAAGGCCGGGTAGCCTTGGTGCCACGCGTCTCGGGGTAGGCTCCTGAAGGCCGGGTGGCGGTGAGACTCAGCAACCTATCATGCGAGATCCGGTTCGCAGAACCGGCTGTCCGGGATTTTCTCCGGGTACTTCGGTATCCTCCCCTTTCCTTTCATCTCATTGTGCGAAATCACCTCTCGGTGGAAGCACTTTCCCCTCAAAGAAAGCAATCAAGCAACTGGCCGAGATCCTTGCGCGTTCGTTTTCTGAATTAGTCGTCAACCAACATGAGGGTGGATTGTGGGGTCGGGGAGTAGAAACTGCATGAGGACAGTAGTTGACTTGTGTCTACAGACATATACACTGGCCTCTGCTGCATCTTTGTGTCTATACTACACTACAGCTCACTACTTTATTTGCTGTTTTCTCCCGTTCCATGTCACCTGTCCAACTGTCGCATATTGACTTCACGCTCATCCATCTCATCAACTATTGAATAGAAGTTAATAATATGCAACTGACATTTAAAAAAATTTATGTAGTCTGCCTTGTCTGGTTATCGCTACTTTCAGATGTATGCCACAGATAAAAATAAAGGACCGATTCTTGAAATGAACATAATGGACAATACCATGAAATATTGTGTAAAGTAATAATTATTGTTGTAATTGTGATGACGACAGCGACGACTGGATTATGTTTATGTTGCCTCAACTCCACACCCTGGCCCCACCACCCTTCCTGCTTGCTTCAGGGAACAAGAACGACAAACACACGACAGAACACTTGATGTGATTTTCCGTCCACCTCTTACATAAAAAAACAAACAACAAATAAATAAAGTCCAGGAGCCCTCCAGGTGAGGAATGCCTGTTTCTCAGCTGCTCCCCCAGTAACGGTATATGTTCTCCATAAAAAGTTGTCGCATACCCGCCGCTGAAGAAACGGGGGGAGGGGAACGGATCCGGGAGAGGTAGAGGGGGGGCGGGGTGGAACAAGGAAGGGAGCAGTTGTCTGACAAAGGGAGGTAATTAATTCCATCAGAAGGGAGCGAGGGTGGCAAGTGCGTGCGTGTGAGTGAGGTAAGCGGACACCGTTGTGGAGCCGCTGTCAATGCCTTATCTCGCCTTCTCGTGCGTTGCTGGCACAGAGAGGTCAGAGGTCGACAGGCAGCAAGACCAGTCGCAGACTGCGTATCTGCTGGGGGACCAGTCACGTGACGGTCGCCACGTAGCAACGACAGCAACAGCGCGACGCTCGTACGGTTACCTGATTACTGCCCCTTGACTGCTGTGTCGACCCGCCGTCAGCTGATACTTACACGTCACCATGTGACATTCCTGCACACTGTTTACACGTCAACATGTGACATTACTGCACACTGGCTGTTTACACGTCACCATGTGACATTACTACACACTGACAGTTTACACGTGAACATGTGACATTCCTGCAGACTGTTTACACGTCACCATGTCACATTCCTACACTAATACACTGTTTACACGTCACCATGTGACATTACTGCACACTGTTTACACGTCACCGTGTGACATTCCTACACTAACACACTGTTTACACGTCACCATGTCACAGCACCACACACTGGCTACAGGCTGGGCACCAAACACAGCAATGATGGGAATAAATAATATTAATAGACGTGGCTAAAGTTTATGTGCTGCTTTTGAGTGGTCGTCGCCATCATCGTCGTCATCATCATCATCATCCCACAGGTAATAACATCATCAATAAGTGTTTACACTCCTTACGCCCTAAGGCAGCCTTCCATGACTGTCAGTGACGTCACTTTACCTTACTTGTAACAATATTCTCGCCTAACGGTCAGACAGAGTAATAGAGGGGAGGCAGCTCTTGTCAGCAAGGACTCTGTCGGGCTGTCTGCTTTTGTTCTTTCTTTCTCCTTTCCTTTTTGTCCGATCCGCCCATTATGCAGCTGGCAGTAACACTGTGACATAGCTGACAGTCACAGTAGAAAGGCGAACATCACAGTAGACATATTCAACATTGTGTTGACCGATATTGTCACAGACCACAGCCGTCGTGAGGTGACTATCTCAAGACAGCCTGGTGAGGGAGACATGATATGGGAGCTCTGAAAACCCTGCAGATTCACTGTATTATAAGGCTAGCAATGAATCACAAGTACATATTGTCGGTTTGAGGCAGAACAAACTTTGATTTAAAAACAAACAGCAAAAACAAAAATAAATAAATAAAATAAATAACAATACTAATAGCTGGTTTACACACAAGAAATCATAGCGGTCAAAGGAAGGAATGTCTAGTGCAACTAATATTAGAACCTAAACTGATTGAACAAAGATTTAAGACGAGACTGATGATGATGTGTTGTCACCTCTTGACCTCGATGGTACGTGACGTAGTGGTTGCTAGTGACGTCTAACTGACAGAAATCTTAGTCAGCGGTTCGCTAGATATGACTCAATCAGGTTGCCGTACTTCTGGCAGTTCAGTCACGGGTGGATGAGCAGCCAGGGCTACGTACATACAACAGAGGTACCCTGGCCAAAAACAGCGGAGCAGACTTGGTAGCGACCGACACGTAGTGTGTGGGTGTGGGTGTGTGTGTGTGTGTGAGTGTGAGTGAGTGTGTGCAAGATATGTTGCATGCACTACAGTCAGTCATAGTATTTTCAAGATGCCTGTATTAAAGTCAGTAAACACTTGCTAACAGACTAGACCACCCTTTGTGACAGTTACGTTTTATTTCTGCTGTCACGTGCAAAGTCCGTCGACGTCCATTCCCGTTATCTACACCCGAGAACTTCCTGTGTCATTTAAAACTTTCTTTAGAATGTTGCCATCTCCACAAACACCTTGCTTGGCCTGAATATCGCTAAACCACAAACTGTCCTCCACACGACGGACTTCTTTCCGTGAAAGCTCGGCATCGTCTATTTTACGTCCACACAATGTCCATGCAGATGATGTACCCGCCTTCAACATCCGACTCACACCATCACAACTGGCCAACAGCCCCCGGTGGAGCTGATTATTTAACTTAATTAAAACAAACAAATCGGAGGTCGCCTGTCTTCAGTTAAAACTTGTAAACATCAGGCACGTGGTCTGCCCCTGGTCCACGTGACCTTAGGTGGTTGAGAGATACCTCTTGTGTTTGTAATATGCTGGTGTATATGGGTGTGTGTACCGGTGTTCATATGTGTATACGTATGCCTGTGTATTTCTTTATTCATGTGAGTACTGGTGTATGTATATGCGGACTTGTGTTTGGTTGATATATGCGCGTGTACTTGTGTGTCAGGTGTACACTTGCATACATGTGTACTATATATATATATGTGTGTGTGTGTATACATATATAGGTATACTGGTGTGTGCCTGTAGGTGTAGCAGCCAGTCGTTCCTCCCAGGGGCGGCAGGGCGGCAGGGAGAGATCCTGTAGCCTGTTATTTCTCATCGCTGTCGTCTGCCAAAACACCGGGTGGAGGTAAAGGTGAACACTTAGCACAGTCTGTTTCTTATGTACAGTCATCCTTCAGCCAGGTAAATGCTTAGTTAAATCACTTATCCCTCTTTTCTTTCTCTCTTCTTGCTTTGTCCTTCTCTGTATTTTACTATTTCTATCGCTTTCTCTTTTTACTCTTCTCTCGTTCACACACACACAGATTTACAGTTTGGCTGAACATTTCCGAGGTACTTCGTAAAGGTTAAAGGAAAAGACTCCATAGCCTGGAGGCCATAGGGGTAGTGAATGTAAGTGGTTCACTGTATCTAGAAAGGCATACGCAAGGTGGGGTTCAGTTCTTTCCATCCGCCGCCTTTTCTTTCCTTAACAAATCAGGTAGCCATTGAAAGTTTACGAGTAACAGGTCCGAGCAGATACCTAGGAGAGGCAAAGGTTTGTCCATGTCCAGGAGGAACTTGAGGAAGTCTGTCTACACCTGTAAAGAAAAGTAAGAGCAACCCTCTACCCCCTCTCCCCCTCACATAATAGCACTGAGGTGTCTATGTTCTGACTGCCGTGTCTACTCCAGACGACACACACACCTGCACACACAGGTGATGGTTTGTTACCGGTGACGTGTCAGCACGCACACCAATAAAAATCAAAGTTAAATAACTGAAACCGAATTAACCTTTCCAAGGTGGACTGTTTTTATTGCAAACACGTAGATATATATCAAGCTTATCTTTGCAAAGATTTTTAGTACGGCTACTTAATTTTTAAAACCTGGATTTTCTAAGTTAATTTTGCAACCGCTTTCAATATTTGCCAACCGTTAGGTACGCACTCTCCACTCGCCGCCATAAAGATGAGAAACAATCAGACCCGTGACAGAAAAGGGGCAGCACCTCGAGAGACTACAAGATAAAGTACTACTACAGGCGGGCGATAATCCTGAACAAACACTCCAGCATGACGGATCGCACGTGACAAGCAAGGGCCGGAACTCGTCTGCAAGACGTGGACTATGATCTCACAGTCACACCACGCACGTGTACAGGTGGACTGACTGACTGCCGAGACCAACGCTTCTCCTCTGGCCAAGTTCTCCGTTGACAGTCTCGGCGAGCCTCAACCATGACTGGGACTAAACCGGAAGTTGTGTACACACCAGCCTCGTTCTAGTAGTTAACTGAAAAATCGTGTGCAAGCAGTCCAGTAATATAAGTTCGTGGTTACACAGCAAGATGATGCTCACATTGTCCACCACGTGACTTGCTGCACTGCACTGACTTTCACACACCCAGGGGTGGACTGTCTGGGTAGCTGAGCGACGATGAGCTGGGGTGGGGTGAGGGAGAACCCACGGAAAACTTTGTAGAAATGGCCGTTAGATGTTTATATTTATCTTTTTTGCTGTTTTCTGCGCAGAAAAAAATCAGCAATAAATTCCTCGCCTTTGTGACCAGATTCAGCGACTTCCACTAGTTTCCCCAGCTAAAACTTTGTGACACACAGGAAACATGAATGTTTATCTCGCGGAGCAGAATGTTGATCAGTTTACACATGTCAGTGAACAGAGGCGTATGTTTATTTGTTTATCGGCTGCAAACACCGAGACTTGCGCAGTGCGTGTGACGTGGACCGTCTTTGTGCGGCGCGAGGCCTTGCAAGTCTGACTTCTTTTGTTCGTCCTGCGTTATTGCCTCACTAAATATGTCATTGGCCGTTAATAGTGCATGCTGGAACCCTTGACAAAGCCTCGAGGGTCGACTTCGCAGTCTCTCGGCAGAGATGAAGGCACTTGGCACTTGTTTGGGAACAGGGCCCAGGCTAAAGTGCCTACAAGAATGGCCTCCACGGGGCGGAGGTAAGTACAGTTCGACAAGTGCTTGACTAGTGTAAATTATCTACGATCTGTCGATTCCAAGCCAAAATGACAATCTTTGAGGGAAAGATGTTGGCACGATGACTTGCTGTCAAAAGTTGAGGTGAAGTCAGTAAAAACAGAACGAAAAGAAAGGAACGCATTCAGGCCGGTGACGGTTCTCTCTCTCTCTCATTCACTCACACATACACAATAGATGACCAGCTGTATACGAAAAAAAAAAATGTTTCATTCTCTTTGGGCTGCAGGTAGACATGTTTATGTATAATTTGTGTTTACGGTGACTAGTCCTTTAAGTGCAACTCATTTTGTCACAGTAGTCCCAAGTGTTGTTTCTAGGCTGATGAGCAAGCTTGCAGGTCCTTGCTGCTCTGAACATCAAAGATGGAGTTTCCCACAATACCTAATGTGGCAAATCTTTCTTTCTCCTTTAGGTCCACTCGTCGTCCTCCATACAGGACCATTGTGGAACATTCCGGAAAACTGTCACACTTTGTGCTTTTTATTTCGAAAGTCGCCTGAGGTTAGGGTTACTTGTTTTGTCACAAACAGCATCTCGGTTCCCCACTCTGGAGCGATCAGCTCACCTGTTGATCTTTAATCAAGCGGCACGAGGTGGACGTGGGTGACGGATGGCCAGAAAAACTCAAGTGTGAAAGTACCCGGTAGGTGGCGTGGCAGCATGAAAGAGGACTCCCCCCTGCTGACCGCTCCCAGCCACTTTATTCACATACACCAAGTGAACGGGATCAATGCTTTAGAATCGGAGGTCAGGTCAGGTGTAAGTGTCAAGACAATATGCAGGAAAAGGTTTCTACGCTAAAGGGGAAGAAGACAAGGATACGGAAAAGGAAGACTGCTTGTGGTGCGTTACTATTCACCTGCAATGCGTTCCTCACTTCACTTATGTTGCCGACGATTTTGTCAATGTCTTTTGATCAATTGTAAGGAAAGCGCTTTTACCTGCAGATTATTGAGTTTCGCCGAGGCAACCACGGTGACAGCTCGGTCTTAGGAAACAATACGAGACCTTCTTCACAGTCCCCTTGGCAATCGGTCATGGACCGTGCGACATCCTGAAACGTGCGCAGTGCGTGACTGTGGATGGCAACGTGTTTGGACACGCTCGTCCTGCAACAAGCAGCAAGTGTCACAAGTGTCACAAGGCCAGCAAGTGTCACCAGCAAGTGTCACCAGCAAGTGTCAACAAGAAGGTCTGCAGGGTGCTGTTGGTCACACAGTATCCACGTCTGTCACATTAGTTACGGGACGGACTGCCTCTTGGCGCAGGCTGATGGACAGTCACGACCGTACTTCCGTCCTGTTGTCGTCAACCACGTGACAGTGTCAGTCTCGTGTCACCTGTCTCTCTCTCTCTCGGCGTTCACTACCCGGCAATGTTCGCTCACCCTCACAACGTGTACAATTTTGTAGCGGTGTCTCTTTTGTAATCAGTCAACCAACCAGTCAGCTGGTCAGCCAGGTAAACACTGTCAGCAGTGTGTCGTCATCCTCGTCATCTGTCTGCCAGCTGTCAGCAACTTGTCACTGCTAACAACCCATATAGTATTACTAAACCCCCGTGTCACTACACCGCCATATAACTAAACCCCGGTGTTACCACTATACAGGACTCTACTGAAAAGAAATGAAAATAAAAAGATAATAAACTTTTTAAAACGTATTTATGTGATTTCGAGAAAGCAAAAATAAAAATTCTGCACTTGTTAAAAATGTATAAATAAAATTCAAGCAGCAGATAATAAATGAATAGTAAACGGACGAAAGAGGCGGAATGAAAGAGAATGTCACTGAGATAGCACCAAAAAAAAAATTATTATTCTTTTTTCTGCTTTCACCCGCTGGCGTAGTTGTTGGCGAGGAAATCCCCGAGGAGTCGCCGGGTGTTGAGAGAAGAATGTCGAGTGTTTTGCCGCAGCTTTCAAGTCCATGCGACGTGCGCTTGACTCGCGGAGGTCAGAGACTAGGTGGCCCTCCTGTCTCCTCCCGTACACCCGCAGTTATTATGCTCACACACCTTGCCACCCTGATAAGGTGTGTGTGTGCGTGCACTGCCTGCTCACTGGCAATATCGTGCAGCTCGTGTCCATGTCTAGCAAGACAGGAATCTATATGAGACAAGGTGTTTCTCTGTGGAACATATTACAAATTTTATTGGCATCCTCCCTGCGCCTGTGGGAGGTTTATTAGTCAGCTGTCACGTGCATGACATACCCACCTCTTGCTTCACAGATAGTTCTTGTTTTTTTAATTGGTCTGAGTTTCTTTTATAATATCAACCTTGCATTCCTTCCTCTCTCTTTTTTTTTAATCGCGTAATTTCTAATTCTTTCCTCCTTCATTCTATCTGTACACTGTTGTTTTCTATTGCTTTTCAGCAAGGTGGCGCTCTAGGTTTGACAACAAACACTCACGTGGGCTGTTTTCGTCCATCGCATGCTCTCCTCTGCTCACATAATCCGGGTACTGAAGGATTCAGTTCTACGTTCTCCTCTCATTTCTTGTCACGTTGTCACATCCTTGTCACCCCTTCCTATCTTCTACCCTTTCTTCTGCACTGGAACTAACTTATTTTGATATTTTTGGTGCTTGATTAAAGAACTATGCAGGGCTCATATTTTTCTGTATTTTTTAGTTTTCAGCGCTGGGCATTCATTCTTTTACGGTGAAATAAACAAACAGACACATCACAAACAAGGTGTGTAAGTGTATTTACAGGGAAAAGATGCGCTGAGAGAACTTCTAACAGACTGATGGTGAGTGAGAGGAGATGTTGATTCCCCAAAATGTCTCGATCTCACTCTTGAAACGGAAAGACGAGCGTCTGGTGAGTACGGAGATGCTCACAGACTCCTCAGGCCCAGGGTTAGTTAGTGTGGTGCACCACAGCGGTACTCTCTTCCCTTCCATGTCCACCATCTACCCATCATCGAATCCTTTAAAGCAGAGCTTGTAAAAAATAGCAAAAGAATCTTTAGTGGAGTTTAGCGAATTCGTTTCTGTGTGTGTGTGTGTGGAGGGGGGAGGCCAGTGAAGAATACGGAGTCTGGCATGATGTCCTCTATAGTGATGATGAGTCGTGGTGCAGACTACATGGCTGTCAGTTCTCACCAGCACGAAACATGAACACGTGAGGTCCATCAGTTGCATCAGCAGCCGCAAAACTTGATGGTGCAACTGCAGACAAGAGGTCGGAGTTCAATATAAGCTGCTGACACAACAGATCCAAAAATCAAAGCACCAGCAATATAGCTGAGATGTGGATCCAGGACCAACTAGTTATCAAAATGGTCCATAAACAAGATGCAACATGGCGCAGGCACAAAACAACCCTGAAAATAACAAGTGGCTTAACAGAAGCGGAGAGAAACAGTAGATACACAGCTTACAGATATACACAGATAAAGAGACAGAGTAGCCCCACTCTACCCATGCACCTGTATATGACTTCACTACTTCCATCCATCCGTCCTGTCATCCATACGCTTATATACTCGTTCCTTCGGTCTTTCGGTCACCTAATGAAGACTTAAACAAGATGTCTGGCTTCCAGGATGTTTGAGAACCCGCCAAGTGTCATCATTGCCCCATCACACCACCCTCGTGTTAATGAGCAAATACCTCAGATGTTATCAGTTGATGAACACATTACAAGTGTTATCACTTGATGAACACATTACAAGTGTTATCACTTGATGAACACATTACAAGTGTTATCACTTGATGAACACATTACAAGTGTTATTTATCACTTGATGAACACACTATTATCACTTTCACTCGTGAGATCGGTCTGGTAAGACTCGGGGCTGTGCAAGTGACAAGTGATTACACGGAGCCACTCAGTTCATTTTGACTAATTACCCGCGGATCAAGCGAGACGAGGAGGTGAAGAGAAAGTGTCTGAGTTATTTAAACAACGAGATCAACGTGTCAACGTCTGCCCACGTGACTGTGGCCGCGTGCGTGGGACCGACACACAGGTCGTGCGACTTCCTTGGAATCTTGTTTGGCTTCTCTTTGAAAACCTCGGACAGGTGCTTTTGTCGATATTGAACTTTGTGCAAAACAAACTCACTCACTCACTCACTCACTCACTCACTCACTCACTCACTCACTCACTCACTCACTCACTCACTCACTCACTTTCCTGCTGAACAGAAAGCTCAGTGCGCTTTATAAAAGAAACTTAATACACCAAGAGAGAGAGCACTCGCACAGACCTAAACATGTCAGTTGACAAACAAACATAAACACACCAACAGTCACAAACAAAAGATAGAGAAACATTCACAAGAAGCATGCCAGCTGAGCATAAAAGGACCTGCAGACAGCATGGCGGACATGGTGCGCTGAGTGATAGCGGGCACAAACTTCAACTCCTGCTTACGTGTGCGTGTGACAGTTGAAAACTAACAACATATATAAATTATCACTTTCTTCAATCTTGAGAATAGAATTGCAGTCAAGCAGCGTGATGCACATGCATGCAGTCACCACAACCTACACCACCCTGTGGGTAGTCTTGGGGGTAAAGTACAATCTCAGGAGGCGAACCCCTACAGCAGAGTTGGATGCTAGGATGGCACCACAGGGCAAAGGTCTTACCCGCTAAATGTACAGCAGGCTGGCGCCCACCTCACCTCAGGTCTCACTTCTTGTCCATGAAATCACACTTTCGGGTGGATCAGCACAGGGAAGCATTCTTGTACTTTGTCATGACACTACCCACGCGCCTTGCTTCAAAGTCCCCACCGGTGCATCCCTTTGAATTAGAGAAGGTTTTTTTGTGCTGTTCCTTTACTAAGATAGTCCTTTGCTTTGAAATCCTTCTGGCGGTGACTATACAGTTTCACTCACCTCATTTTCGTGCGAGTCTTTCATTCACCTAATTAGAACTCCGCACGCAGGCGAGCGGAATGTCTGATTGTCACAGTCAGCACGCAGAAATGGAGAGGAAGAAAGTAGGAGGAACAAATACCCAGTGCCACAAAAGGTGCATAGAGACATTCCAAACTGTTGCCCGATGACCATGGCGACCTCGCTAAGCCGCGGAACATGAAGATGATGAGCACCGAGGCCGCGGCACCAAGACGATACGCTTGATGACATAATGGAAGGTAAGCTCGACAAAACAGATTCCCTTTCCTCTCCCTCTCATATTTTCTCTTTCTCACGAAAGCTTTTGACTGCTAGTGTCTTGGTGAAAGCAGATCGTGATAATCTGATAGAACCCTGTTCACACCCACTGCCTCACCCACGTGACCGGCGGCGACGACGACAAGAAACGACAACGCCTTTGGTCTGCACGCGAGTAAATCACTTCACCCTCCGCGTCCTTACCCAACACTAATCCCTCCTTAGTCCTCCTTTTGTGTAAAACATGAATTTATAGCCACAGTCCAATATCTTTCGCATTTCCATTCAAGGAATTGGACGATGATCCCGTTCAGTGGATGGACAGAGCAGGTGACTGAGCAAGCTGGTGCTCG
>SRHC01001952.1:208752-214663 GCA_004794325.1 Pomacea maculata
TGTGTGTATTTGTATGTGTGAGTAACCCTGCACGTTATTGTTGTTGAAAGAGATGTTTACTGTTAAGGCGGGGGAAAGTTTAGATGGAGTTATTAACTTTTCAAACTTTAGGTTGTTGAAAATTACAGATAAAATAAAGACAACAGGACGAGGCCATCACCGGGATTTCAATGATTGAATGATTGTATCCGTCAAGTGTCTTACCTAACGCGGATACGACACTGAGATCGTGCTTTTTAATTGTTGGTCCGCCCCTAGAGCCTCCCATTGAATGTAACATGAGAACTGTCGCACACCCGAAGTTCTTAATTCTTGTTGGTGATAGGGGACATGATTCTTTGTGCGCGTGATACTGATTTGAAAACCTAATCACCACCTCACCCCTCCACCACCCGAACAGCCCCGCCATCCAGATGTCCAACCCAGTCCCTCAGACCCGTGGAGCGACATGACTTGACTTGCAAGTGGCCAGACAATCAGGATACTTTTATCTCGACCATCAAGTACCCGGTTCTGAGGCATTAAACCTTCTCTTGACAGAAAACACGTCTACACCCACTTCTGTAGTAAGAGGGAGCGCAGGAGCGAGGACTGGTGTAGCTGCCAGGTGAGACAAGGTCCCTCCCACGGTCTGGACGGCCGCCAGCCACAGGCACTGACACCTGGCTGAAAGCTAAGTGGTGAAGGGACTGAGGAATTAATGTATTGACAAGGCACTAAGACTGGCGGCAACTCTCAGACCTGTGACTCATCCCACTTCACGGCCAGTCAGGTCGACTCACCAGCTACTCAGGTCGACTCAGAACATGAGCTTTGCTGCTTTTGTGCGTTGTTGATGAAGAGAAGTCTTACCTAGACGAACATTGTCGATATTGTGATGGTTGTTCGGTTACTTGGCGGGAAAGTGCATCCGCCGGTAGGTGATTTTCACTGGAAGATAAAGAGTCTCGCCACGAGATCGAAATACAGGGCCTGTCACTGCAGTGGTCACCAGCACTCTCGGCAGTTGTGACGGTTGCTTGCTTGGGAAAGTGGTTCCACTTGGGCAAAAAGAGATGGTGAGGAAACCGAAAAATCCAATAAAACCCCGAGACCGGCCCTGCGAAAAGGTGTCAGGCACACAAAGTGGCACGAGACGAGATCTGAACCTAGAACATCTGAGTTCAGTGGTGCTCATTGTGACTGTTTGGGAAACGTTTCCTGTGACCCTCGTGTGACAAGAACTGTGACACATTCAACAAGTATTGGCTGGCATTGTGCTCAAGCTTATGTCAAACAGCGTGTTTGGTTTTGACCCTTACAAGACTCAGAGCCAAGGAGGACTGGAGTGACAGACCGCTTGAGAACCACGGAGACCACGTGTCTGTGTACTTATTCTGACATGCGCGTGCTCGCGCGAAGCCTTTTGACAATTAGCTATAGGTCTACAGATAGATGCATACACATAGTGAACCTAGCTATTTCTTCCTTTTAAGCACAAGAAATCTGTCTTCACCTACATGTGTCTCGTGCCTGGGTGTTTATTTAGGAGAATAAAACACGGATTTGTAAGTACAGAACAGGCGTAGGACAAGTAGGACGATTGTCTGGACAGTCCAAGCCTGCAGGACTGGGACATCAAGAACAGACTATGGCCAACTGTTCTGATGTTCTGTGTGGCCAGACATTGAGACATTTTCTATGGCGACTATCGGCCACTTCTACACCAGGGCAAGCACCACAATGCTAAGACATACAATACAAGACTAATCTGAGCTTTGCCACCAGGGGGCGTACGCTACTCAAGACCAAACTTGACCACCGATGACCTCAAAACGCTCGGCTAACGGCACTGACCTGCCCTCCCATGGCTATACCCTCCCCTGTCCACCTCCCTCCGCGTACCCGACATACACAATTCTCTGTATGATATATGCAATTCCTAATATTCTACGTGAGAGTGCGTGCGTGTGTTTGTGTGTGTGTGTGTCGGGTGTGTCCATGTGCGTGTCTGTTCCTTGTCCTCTGAACGTCCCACTGAAGACGAGTCTCTCAAAAAACAAAAGAAAATTCCGATAAAAGAGCTGACAACACAGGTCACCGCCACGATGCTTGCTGGGACACAGACTGCTACGGATGAGTTGTCGCCCCATGTAGACTCCAGTAGTCTGCCCCCTCCACCCGTTTCTGCTGGCTGTGCTATCTCTCCACCTGACCTCCACCCGACATCCCGGATCAGTGAAGTCAAAGTACCGCAAGAGAACAGAGGGAGGACTGTACGGGTATAAACACATGGAGCTGTAGATGTCCAGACCTGATATGCATCATTTTTAGCTTAACATGGAGTTGAAGCAAAATATTACAATGACAGATAATTCATAAACTAACACCACGACGACGAACAAACACGGCGGCTGTAAACACTGTCGTGAGAGATTTTTAAACTTATTTTTACTTTAGAAAAAGAAAGAGTTCTGAGTCGTCATTTATTTATTTGAATTTTCAACAATTTAATAAGTTTTGACATCTAACTTTTTGGCTCAGTGGCCTTCACTACCCGGGGTAGACTACGCGATGCTATCAAAGAGAATTAGCAAGTCACTTCTAAGAGCCCGAGTAAGATATGAAGGAGAGTGCTTTCAGTCTGCAGGTAACCTAACCGACATCCATCATCCTAACTGACATGGAGCTAAGACAGTTGTATCCCTCATTATCCCGAGACAGACTGAGGCGTCCACCTCGGTGTTGAGGTTGTGTGGTGTACAGTGTACATGTACTAACCAGTGAGAGCTTCATGGGTGGAAGGACACGCCAACGCCAGTCATTTAAACCCTCGGCGCTTGTCAGCCACTGCGATTGATGTGACAAAGTCGATGGTGAGTCGGTTCTGGCCCATTGCAGGTGTAAATGACTCGGGTGGCGAGGTCCCGTTGAAAAGACTGTCGTCAGCGGTGGTGGCCCCCACAGAGGTGCTCACTCCACTATATCCGCACCCCGGATACCCGGCTAGCGCCTCGGGCACTTCTCTGATCATCACAATACATCAGACGGATCTCGTCTCTACCATTCTCAGTAACCCGTCCACGAGACTGCAGAACGAATTAGAAAGCTTCAGTCCGGAGTGTAAGAGGAAAGCAATCCACAATATAAGGGTATGCTGCTCATATAATTATATATTGACAGAACCTGCTGACGAAACACAGTTAAATTATTTCCGCTAATTATTAATGGTAGAAATTTAATTGTTTGCTGGAAAGGTGCTTGCAAGTTTTTGATTTTTAAAAAAATGTGGAAAGAAAAGAAAGAAATGAAAGAAGATAGGAAAAACAGAGAGAAAAAAAATGGAAATCAATTCAAGAAGAAAGGAAAAGAAAAACCAAAAAAATAGGAAATTGAAGTCAGTAGAATTCCTTCACCACTGTGTGTACACAAGCAAATGCGTCAACAAACCCATTGCCGGTCGCTGCCGACATTGAAAAGCTGGGTCTGGACAGGTTAAAAACTGTCAGTGACGTGAACGGGTATTGATAAGCATGCCCCATGGCACCCCGAACACTCTTGTCTGCGTGTTTTGCTTTCGCCAAATCATTTTCATTTTCTTCAGACCTCCATGACACGCGAGGCGACTAAATTTAAACGGGTATATATTGCCGATTTATTTGCGACCAGACGCCGACTGGGGTGTTGGTCCACCGGGTGTAATGTATTACCCGTATAATGGTGTGACTCGCGGACACGATGAGTGGCAGGACAGGGCAGGGTGAGCACCAGCAGGGCATTGTGCACCACGAGGCAAGGCCGGGGCGAAGGCATATTTCTGTCCTATCTACACCTGTGGGGACTGTTCGGCGCCCGTTGCTTTACATTTAAATGCAGTTAGGAATTTCTGATATTCTTGATTGCCTTTTTTAATCACTGATTCATTTTTTAAATCCCTTTTTTCTCTGGGTACTGAGTCAGCTGTTAGATTCCCCTTTCATATCACCTTCATCTACGTTTTCTTTACTACACAACCCCCGAAGTTCATCCACTCTTGCCCTCCCTCCTTGTCTTTTTCTTCTCCTGCCACCGTCGCCTCTTCTTTCCGTTTCTCCGTTCCTTTCATGTTGTATTGTATTTTGTCATTATTTCTTTATGTTTCCGTCCCCGTCTCTTCCTTTAGTTTGTGTGAGCATGTGTGTGTGTCTTGTATATGCCGAACTCACGACCTGGAGTTGCTGTAATTTAAAATTCTAAGACAGACGCGTGGCTCAGGGTTATCTCCCCACATATCATTGTGCAAGCGAACCAAGTGCCACAACCGTGAGGTCACGGCAGTACAAAGCCTCATTAGCATATTTCGCTCGCCGTCTCATTGGCTGCAACCCGTCATCGTTGGGGAGGTAGCAGGGTACAGCACCGTCTCCACCAAAGTTTCAAGATGAAGGTTTTTCCGGTCTCCAAGGCAGGAGAGGTAGAGCTCCTTGCCTGCATGTTGGATTACCGCCCCTGGCTATGCGATCTCTAGCGTCTGCTCGCATGTCGTCGCTTGCTTTGACAGGGTGTGCAGGGTGGGGAGGGTGGGGAGGGACTCCACGACCCTTGTCAAGCCAGGACCGCGGAGGGAGCGAGTTACCGCGGGGGTGTCGTGTAGTCCACCCGGTGCTGTCACCAGAGAGCAGAGCTGAGGCACTGGAGCGTTGTGCTGGTGTAAACACCCGTAAAAACAAGCTTGGAGCTGTGACTACCCCGTCCTTAGCAACGCACAGTCTTTGTGCATTCCTCCATTCCTCCATTCCGGGCTGCTTACAGCCTGTCGCTTGTCTGCAGTCACCTGGAGACAGTCACAGACTCCAGACCCAGACTACACCTTGCTCTGTAGTACACACTGAGGCAGGGCTGTCTGCTCGCATTAAAGTAGTTTTGTTTTCTGAAGGATTTATTTCTTTATTGTGGGTAATTGTTCTTTTACGTGAAACGCAAAAACCGAGGGTTTCTTCAGGTCTCTCTGCACCTGAATATATAAACAGAAGGGAAGGAGAGATGAGTGTGTGTGAGAGACAGAGATGGAGAAGTTAGCGTGAATGTCAGTGCATTGACAGTTCATTAAAAATGTCATTTGAAAATAGTTATTACTATTACTGTTAAATTATTGTTGTTGTTGTTGTTGTTGTTGTTGTTGTTGTTGTTGTTGTTGTTGTTGTTGTTGTTGTTGTTGTTGTTGTTGTTATACACCGTAATTGTTCTTGCTCGTCACTGACGACACCCAGAATGTAAGAGGTCAATGGGAGCAGTATGTTTGCAGTACAACTGTAACTTAAGATCTGTAAACGCAGCAGCAGCAACAACAACAACAACAACAACAACAACAACAACAACAACAACAACAACAACAGAGCTTCGTAGCAAAGTTACGATTCATTAGGGCGAGGACAGACGATAAAAGAGTGTGAGAGATGTGATCGATGAGAGAGGGATGATAACTTTATCTCTGTTCTCTGAGTGTAGGTCCTTTATCCGATGACTCAAGTTTTACATGATTCTAGAATGTTTCTAGGAGATATCAAAGCTTTCTTCTCGATGACTGTTAGAGCGACTTGAGTAAACTGTAAACAAAGGTAAGGACTAGCTTGAGACAGATGTCAACACCCAGTGTGTGGATGTAGGGAGTAGGCTGACTGCTGTGCGATGTTGACAAACAGCTTCTTTAAAACTTTTGTTTTGTAATAAATAAACGTTGGACAAACAATACATCGGGTGGAAAGTCTGACTGTGAGTCTCTGGTGGTTTGACACTATGGCGGGTATCCGATAGAAAGTTCCTTACGGGAGCCATTCATGAATATGTTCCAAGAACTTGCGTTGGTCGCATGCTTTTTTTTTTCTTTCTTTCTCTCCTCAACCTGGTTATTACTGACTGTTATGTACTGTTATGTCATATTGTCAGCTCCTTT